>NDXB01006959.1:0-15607 GCA_002631895.1 Agapornis roseicollis
GAGACCTCCTTCCAGTATCTGAAGGTGGCCTATAGGGCTGCTGGGGAGGGACTTTTCATTAGAGACTGTAGTGAAAGGACAAGGGGTAATGGGTTCAAACTGAAACAGGAGAGGTTTAGATTGGATATAAGGAAGAAATTTATTCCTGTGAAAGTGGTGAGGCACTGGAATGGGTTGCCCGGGGAGGTTGTGAGTGCTTCATCCCTGGCAGTGTTCAAGGCCAGGTTGGATGAAGCCTTGGGGTGGCATGGTTTAGTGTGAGGCTTATGGCAGGGGGGTTGGAACTAGATGATCTTAAGGTCTTTTCCAACCCTAACTGTTCTCTGATTCTATGACTCTATAAAAGGATATAAAGAGACAGCCCAAACAATATATAAAAAAATACTAATTTTTTTCTTTCACCTAGTAAATCTCAAGTAAAGCTTGAATTGCTGAATTCAGAGTAGGCTATTGTCACTACTTGCCAAACAGTACATGCTTGTGCATCTGCGTAATCCATATTTGAAAGCCACAAACAGAAGCACATAATTTGGCACAGCACCAGAAGCATGCCTCGGCACACTTCTGGAGATTCTTCCAAATGACTTACTGATTCAAAAATTCTATACTGTTTGCCTGGGTGCGCGTGGTGAATGTCTGGAGGAGTTCAGCATGAATTCTGCCAGAAAGCTGTATGTGTTACGTTTGAGCTGGGATATGATGATTGTATACCTCTACCGATTTACTATTAGCTATAGATGCATTGCGAGGTTTTTTCTTTTTGTCTTTTTTTTGTTTTTGTTTCCAGTGGAGATATGTGTGTGCACAAGGAGTGGTGGTGTTCCCACTAACAAAATTCAGAGAGACAACGTACATGGAATGGGCTGGTGGCAAAAACTTGCTTGTTAGTGAGAATTGCTTTTTGTCCAGTTTCTTTGTTTTCTGATATTTCTTTACTCTCTCTCTGTTGAATTTTTCAAATAAGGGATTGGCTAATGCTTAGAGACCTCAAAAGCAGAGTACAAACTGCTCCATAGAATAAAATCCACAGTCAAGAAATTAGGGTTTTTTTTCCTCCCATAGTAACCATTGTTCCTTACGTTAATCCCCTTAGGCTCTGGCACATCCGCTTTTATTTCACAGTGAAATGTTTCAAATATTCAGATAAATTTAAGGGCACAACTCCATGGAAATGCCGAGATGACTGCATGGATAGCTGCTGCAAAAAGGGGCCCTTCCCCACTGGTCTCCTACACCTAGCTTCCCACAGCAACCTCCTCTTGCCCTGGCGCTAGAGGTTTGTCTCACCACTTTGCTGATTTCATGCTAGCAGAAGTGTTTAGGTGGTCAGGGGATGAAGCTAGTGTGGGAACTGATCTGGTTAAAATATTAAATTCAGAAAACAGATGTAACGTTCTAACGTTTTGAAATACAGTGCAATGAAACATAGCACAAAAGTAATCAGCCATTTCATTTTTTGAAGGGGTCTGAGTTTGTCCTTTAGTTTTAAAAGGGTAATCTTGTTTCTCTCGTTTTTCTTTGCCATATACAAAATAGATGTAAATATACAAAATCCTGAGCAATTTATTCTGTAGTAGTTATTCCAGCATAAATTATTGTTGTGGGCACAGGTGTTTTAGGATTGAAAAAAAAATGCTTTAGAAGAGGAAAGATGCTTTTATTCCAAAGGGGTAGTATAACAGAATAGCTGTTTTGGTAAATTCGCAATGTTGGACAGATCCTTTCGTGAGCAAATATGTTTTTTGATTGCAAACTTTTGTACACAAAAGTGAGACAGATGCATCTGTACTGTGTTTTATACTTACGTCCACATCTCAGCAGAACAATAATAAACATCATATTAAAAAAAAATGAGAAAAATCTCCATTTTTTTTTTAGATTTCAAAACCTTAAGTGTGAAAGTTTGTTACCTGACAGTTTTCATTGAAATGTTTTTACTGAGGAGCAAAGAATGTGCTGGAATATAGGAGTGATGACAGGCAATTTATGCCATAAGCTGAGCCTCTAGCTTTTAGTCTGGACAGTACTACTAAGGCAGACAGGGAAGTACAGCGTATTCTGTATTAACAAGAAAAAGACAAAGCCTGTTTTTGTCTTCTCCCAGTGTGGTAGGTTGATCTTGGCTAGCTGCCAGATGCCCACCAGTCTGCTCTTTCACTCTTCCTCCTCAACAGGACAGGGAATAAGGCCAGAGATCTGCTGTGTTGAGATAAAGTTAGGGAGGTTACTTACAAATTACCCTTTTAGGTAGAACAGACCCAATGTGAGGAGAATTAATCTAATTTATTGCCAATTAAAATAGGTTTGGATGGTGAGAAGTGAAGAAAAAAAAAAAAACCCTAAACACCCTTCCCCCACCTCTCCCTTCTTTCCAGGCTTAACTTCACTCCTTTGTGCCTGACTCCTCTACCTCCCTCTACACCCAGACCTAGTGGCGCAGGGGAATGGGAAACTGGGGTTGCAGTCAGTCCATAACAACTCCTCTTGGCCACTCTTTCCTCCTTTTTCCCTGGTCCAGTGTGGATCTTCGTCACAGAGCACAGTCCTCTGGGAAGTATCCACCTTCTCCAGTGTAGAGACCTCCATGGGCTGCAGTGTAGAGATCTGCTCTGGTGTCCTCTCCACAGGCTGCAGGAAAATGCCTGCTCTGCTTTAGTCTTGGAGCATTTCACCCATACCCTTCTGTGAACTTGGTGTCTGCAGGACTATTTCTCACGCTTTCCCCTCGTTCTTCACGGTTTTGCCATTGCTTAAATACATTTTCCTAGAGGCACTTCCATCTTGGCTGAGGGTCTCAGCTGTGCTCTGCAGTGGGTCTGCTGGAGCTAGGTGAAGCTGTCTGTGTCCAGCACTCTTACACTGAGGCTGACTGTGTAGCCACCACCTTGACACTTACAGACAGTGCACCCAGCATTACAGGATGTTATTTTCTGTTAAAAGAGAACTCCATCACTGCATACACCATGGGGCTTTAAGCCTCCCTTTAATAGGTAATGAAGAATGAAGTGAGACACTCTTCTTCCTCCTTCATGCTTCCTTCAAAATTACTGCATGAAGCTACATATATATCATGTATGTAAAGCATCTGAAATGTATTCTGCAAGGAATTTCTCAAAGACTTGATATGGAACAAAGTCTTTAACAATTACATTCACTGCTTTTACGCGGTTTCCAAACATAGCTCTATGTGTAAGGAGGTGTAAGGAGGATGAGATGTGTCAGCAGTTGCTTCAGCTGAGGTTTTGGGTGAGCTTAAATCATGGAGGTGTGAGTGAAATCTGTGTTAATGTAGGTAAACAGGTACTTGGCATCTGTGTGGGAAGCTGTGGTTTAGTATTACAGAACCTAACCGTTAATTTCAAAACTTTTGACATAAAACTTCACATTTGCCTACTTTCATGTTGTGGTTGTAGGCTCCAAAACTAAATGGTATTGTTCTCCTGGTCCGCACTCCCTTCCACTCCCTCCCCTCCCCCAAACAATAGAGAAATTGCAATTTTAGGACAGTAGTATGATGTATTTATTACCGTTGAAATTGTTTTAGGGTTTTCTCTCTGTATGAAAAGCAGTTTAAAGGAAGCTAAATAAGCACAGCTGCAAATCTGGCTACTCTCTTCTGTGCTCCAGTAAAAACTTTGTACCAACTCTTGGTGTGAACATTCTCAACTTGTGCTGAGTGCCTTTGTGCATGGCAATTTATTGCACTGGCAGAGTTCAGTAACATGATGGCATTGCTAACTCTGGGGAATACTGCAGTGGTTGCCTAGTGTAGAAAGACCGTTAAATGAAACAGATCTTGGAAGCTACTATATTTTCCTGTGTAAATGATGTGGATGGGCTGTTGAAGAGAGAATTCAGCTGTTTGTATGTTGTCCATATTCGGGACTTTTTAGAAGAAGGCTGAAAGCTAACTTGTTTACTCTAAAAGTTTATTGACAGTGCCAAGAATAAAATGTAGTCATTTTCCCCTTGAACACTTAGTAACAAAAAAGTTACTCAGTAATGACTTTTGTGAGGGTAACAGTCATTGGCAGAATTGGGATTAAAAATTTGCAGAAACACATGGAAAGTAACATGAAAATTAATGTTACAATTCTACTATTACAGCATCACAAAAATGCATCTAATGTAATAAATACAATTTTTATGCATATCCCTGGCTTCAAATCAAAGAAATTGATTTCTGTTAAAATTATGTAAAAGATTGACTCTTGGCTTACTCTTCCAGTTTAGTCAAGAATTTTTTTAATTATTGATAATAAATGAAACATGCATGTTTTTGGACCTGTATGTAGATTTTACAGACACTTCAAAGATCCACTTTCATTTTACACACACCCATTCAGAGTGTAAACTGCCTGTTTTAATTGCTCTCAGCCAGTAGTCAGGAGCTTCGATTCTGTGCAAACAGTTCTCTGGGAATTTTGGGTCAGGTTCTTCAAGTTCATTAGTGAGCTTGTCATTGACTCCTGCCTGAGTGGAGTTCAAAAGCAAAAGTACTTTGGACATCAGTAGATGCTTCAGCTGCTCAGCTCTTAGGCTGAAACTCTTAATATGTTTGCTTATCTCCCAGTTGTGGTAAGTCTTAATCATGTTTGTCAGACACTTTGAAGGACTTGGATAAAAAGCTGCGCAATGGTTATCAGCATAAATTCTGTAGTTCTCCGTGGTTATTGCATTGTTGTGTCTTGGAGACTGTTGTATCCCCTTGCTTCTAAAATAGGAAATCACTCTAGTATTTCAGAGGTTGTGGTTTTGGAACTGTCAATAAATCCTGAATAGGAGTATATGTGAGTCCAAAAACTATGGACCTGGTTTTTAAGTGTTCTCTGTTCTGTTTTGGCTTGCTATTTGAGCACAAGATTTTCAAATTTTACCTTCAGAATTTGAGCTGATGGAAAAAGTAATTTTCTTGAAGTCTATGAAATTAAAATGAAAAAATTGGGCATCCTGGTAGACCAACAGAAGAGATGAAGTTGTGCTGTCATGTAGAATAATGAAATCTTTATTTTCTGGGACTTAATTGTGAAAATGCAAGTCCAGTTTTGTACATGTAGTTTTATGGTCTCAATTATGCTCCAAATCTTCTAAGTGAATTGTCAGCTGAGGAAAAACTGGGGGAAGAAAGGCTTCTGTTGAGTCCAAAAATGAGTTTGCAATTCTGAGTAAAGCATTGATGTGTCACTCTGGGAGACCAAGGTCCAGCCACTCCATTGCATAGACAGAGGGGAAGAATGATTCCACAATGGGTGGTATAGTCTAACAGTAGACAACTGTTGGCAGTAGTGCCACATTTGGCACCAACAGAGTTTTGGTTTGGCTTAATGACAGTGAGCTATGTTGCTTTTAAAAATAATTTTGGCACCCAGCACCAGAAACATACACCCTGTTGGTATAATCTGTAATTGAATGTGATTCAGAACAGAAATAGAAAGTGTAGTTACAGGCAGGACAGCACGTTTGGACACTCCTTATCTAGCAGTGGTGGAACGGCTGTTACAGTGTCTCTTGTCTTTGGCACTGAAGGGTGCTGTATCAAAAGGTAGAATATATGAAAAAATGAACAAAAAAACTCTAGCAAACCCAAACCACAAAACCCAAACCACCCAGACTTGGAGTTTTCCCTTTATATTCTGTGCTAGTGCTGTGCTAGTGCTAGTGCTGATGTTCCTTTCTATTCTGTGCTAGTGCTGTGTTCTCTGCTCTTCTGCAGTTCAGAGGGGGGCTGTGGAAGGGTTGATTTCTGCAGCGTTTCCTCCAAGCGCTGTTGTTGATGGAGCACCAACAACACTAATTAATGATGTGAGCATGGGCAAGTATCAGTCTGAAAATGGTAAAAACTGTCCCCAAAAGACTAGGAGCTACCACTGTGATGAACAGTTAAAGTCTGGAATAAAAGTTTTGTCAGAAGTGCCTGCAGAAGAGCATGGTCTCATTGGCATAAAAGAGAAGACTGAGGGTTTAGTCTGATTTCTGGTGCACTGGCGTCTATTTCATAGAAATGCACAGCTGAAATGGTTGATAATTTCAGCAGAGGAACCCAAGAATGAATAGACATGGTTAATTGACCAGTTAGTTGTTCCCCTCTCCGATGTGGTTCTTTTAGAAAACCATTAAGGTGTATTGGTAGCTCAGCGAGAGAAAGCTACTGCCTCTGTTTGTGCCTGATTTGCTCTGTAGCTGGGGTACTTCAGCCATTAACGGGCCTCTTTTACATGCTACTTCTACTTGTGTATTACAGCCTGCACCCCTTCCGTGCTCCCCAAATGAATAAACTGAGTATGCAGTGCGTTTAGTCATTTTCTATTAAATCAAAACTGCCGTAGGAACCCTGAGGTATTGGAACTCCCATCGACAAGTTCCATGATGAATGGCTGCAGAAAAGTAAACGATTGCAGAACTGTCTCTGGTTCTTCAGTTTCAGAATGACTTACAGAGCAGGGGCAGACTTGATGTACAGATAAAGGAAAAGAAAGTTGCTTGGCATTATTTACACAAATAGGCTGGAGAATGAAACCTTTTCAGTTTAACCCATTTTAAATATCCTGAGTGTCACTTTAGAAATAATACATCCATATAAAGGAGGAGGACAGCATTTATAAAATTAGGAGGAATTCTGCGGGCCACATTTATCGATAACAATTTAAAGAGGAGATGCAATCACAGGACTTTTCTCTTGGTTGTATGAGGTTGTTGTTTTTTTTTTTTTTTCCCTCGTGGTTGCATGTTAATGCTATTGCTTATAACAGTATCTGCAGCTACAACTGGTTTTGAGCAGGTTTGTGTGCTTTGANATCACAGGACTTTTCTCTTGGTTGTATGAGGTTGTTGTTTTTTTTTTTTTCCCTCGTGGTTGCATGTTAATGCTATTGCTGATAACAGTATCTGCAGCTACAACTGGTTTTGAGCAGGTTTGTGTGCTTTGATTTTTTTTGTCCTTTCCTGCTTTGTCGCACAAAATGTCATTACTTGTCCATGTAAGAACTTTTTTTTGATCAGACACCTTTGTGCCTTCAGATATGATCTTGAATTCATTGGCTTATCTCTTTAATGCCATTGGAGGTGAAAGAAAGGCTGTTTCCCGCTTGCTAATTATGGTGGAGTGACACGTTATGTTGCATTGTAGTTAACAACTTCAGGGGCGCAGGGAGCCTTTAGTTTTGCCTCTTGGGAGTGGGACTTTTCCTCTTTAGCTCAGCTCCAGGAAGCTTGAACATTTGTGCTTTCAAGACCACATACCATTGGGAAGGAAGCAGGGGTGGAGATGTGTGCAGAGATTAAGTGGATATGAGAAGCAGTATGCTTTGTAAAGATCTAGGAACTGCATAATTTTGAGAAAGACATGCTCTCTCTGGCATGTCCTTTGGCATTTTTAAGAGTTCAGTGACAATGTTGCTAAATCTAGCAACCTGTCAGAAGATTCCATGTAGAACTGCTTTTCAGTTTCTGAGTTTTTTGCATACCGTTCCCTTCTTGCACTTTAGCATACATAATGTGTATGTGTTTGTGTGCGGGTGGACTCTAGCTGTGTTTTTCTGGAGTACATGTTTATTATTCATTATAGTAAAGGAATTCCATAACTGTGGGAGCTTGTTATTAAGAAATAACTTTAAAAATATTTTGACCAGTTTAGGATTAACTCTTCCCACTCTGATGTTACCATCTGCAAGTAATAGCCTGGTTTTAAATTTGGACTCATGAATTCTATGCCTCTACTTACATTAATTTCTGATGACATGGTATTTTAAGAAAAATAGAACACTCAGATGGAATACAGATTTATAGGTATTTTGTAACTTGATGGTACCACTCAAACTTTTGTTATGCACAGTGTTGAAAATTCAGTGTACCAGTTATGAACAAATTTTCCTTTCCTTTTCTGTTAGAAACCCTTAAATATATTAGCTCAAGGCCAGATTCAGTGTGTTTCACAGCTATGCTTAAAAGCTTCTTCAGGGCAACATGTCCTGCAGCAATATATATACTCTGTGGGTTGTTACAGTAAAAACAGAAGCAGTACATGCCTGCAAATTGAATTATTCATGTCTATATCAGTCATTAAAAATTGTACATGTATAATTTTTCCTTTTTACTGCGCAGTTCATTAGATTAAAATCAATAAGAATCCTGAATGTACCATGCTCTTCCTCACTTTATGTCTTCACAGTTTTTCTGCTTTTCTTCTTTCTTTGTGATATGAAGGAGCAGTATGTGCTTGTGGCTGTGACAAGGCAGGAACAGGTTGCAGGGACAGCAGTGCAAGCAGTTGTGTGGCAGGGAGTATGAGTGTAGCAGGGAGGAGCACACTCATTTTTTTCTGTTTATAGACCTAATCCTGCTGTGAAGGAAGCCGCAGGCTTCAATATCGACACATCAAGTGCCCAGTGAAAAGGATTTCTCAAAAATTAGAGCTTTTGAGAAGACTGAATTAAAATCATCTTCCCAGGCATATGAATCAGTGCAGAATAGCCTGCCTGTGTGATTAATATATTTCCTCTTTCTGCTTTATTCAGGTTCTACAGCATTGCCACATTCAAGTGATAGTAATTTATTTTCTAGGATGCATCTCAGTCTTCTTATTTGGCAGAAGTGAAGCTGGGACTGCCTTTTTAACATTTACTTTCTTTTTATGTCTCTCAACTTTGGGCTAAATGAAAAAGTTGAGTAAGTCAACAAAAATCTTTTGAGTAGGAAAAATATATAATTGAAGTAAAACCAAATAAAAGCTGGTAGGTAAAATGAGGTTACAACATGGTTTTCTCAATAATTAGCATAGATATTACCTAAAAAATACGAAGAGGTTAGAAAACCAGTATCGTCTTGTCTGAAAGTTAATTCTGCAGCATTTTTTTCAGCAGAAATAACGCTGGAGGTCTTTATTTGCAAAGGGTGGTGGTTGCTACTAACACAGTGAAAAATATGCAGTAGTGGGAGAAATGGTGTAGGTGAAGCTGACCTGTAACAAGTAATAGCAGATCTACTTTTTGGGTTGTGCTTTGTGGCTTACTTTTCAGTTCCTCTAACTGATAAAAAAAAAGTATTTGTAGAGACATTTCTTGAAGGTGGACTCCTGGTAACAGCAAAGTTACTAAGCTATTGTGTGTGCTGCTCTGGAGGAAGTGCTGTTGACAAGGAATGAGTTAGAACTAATGCAAGACATACACTTTTCCAACATTTATCTATTTAGTGCCTGACATTTTTTATTCACTAATTCAGTTTTTATTTGCTAAACACAATACATGAATGTATTAATGATTTGTTTACCTATGGCTTAATTTTGATAATAAGAAAGTCTTTGAATTATTTAAAATGAATGAGCCATCAACTGCACTTTGCATTTAAGAATCACTTGAGAGTGAAGTACATAGTGAGGTGAAGGGCTGTGTCTTTTACAGTGAAAAAGTTGTCATTCTTTACAGGAAAGTGTTACAGTTGACAGAAAATACATACTTTTGTATATGAATCCCAGAGAACTTTGGAAGTGTAACAAATGAATGCATGATTTAACCTTTTTAATTGAATTCATACTTGTGATTGAAAGAAAGAAAACATCATCTACATGAATTGTGGCATAATAACCCAATATCTTCCATAATAAGATTAGTAGGCAACATCTGAATATGGAGTGTGGCAATACTTTATCCTTTACGGTCTGAACTTGGTGAAATCTGTGTTGCACGTATTTTACATTTTGAAATTTTTATTGCCTTTGCTATTTGCCAGAGAATTTGGCATAGACGTTAAGACTTTTTTCCCATGCTTACCTTAGTCCTTTTTAAGTGTGCTCCACTCTGAAAACCTATCTTAGCTAAAGATATGCATGTTACATTTGGTGTAATAGAACTGACACTAAGGGGAGATGATATGTGCACTTCTCACACCAGGTTGTTATGGAATCATATGGAAACAGGATTTCTCACAGAAGAGCATGCCGATTTACAGTCCTGCTGTGAAGATCTCTGTGTTAATATGTTTTTCTTCTCCTTTTCTTCACAAAGCCCATACAGAGTTGTAGAGATGTATTCTGCAGGGAAGTTTTACCCACTCCTAGTTTCTCTCATTTAGTTTATGCCTTTGGGAAGTTAATGATGCACATTTTTAATAGCTGAAAAGTGGAGGGCCAGATATTTTTATTCTGGACCTTTTTGCCGTATGTTTCCCTCCCCGAATGCAAAGTGTGTTTATTTCTACATGTGACAAGTCTGCAGTCATGTGTTCTTTCTGGGTTATAATGACTCAGATGTCATAATTAATTTGATGAGCAGGTGGGGGTTATTAGCCTTGTGCTTCACTTGTTAATAGCTGCACAGCTTTTCTAAAGTACTCTTTCAACTAAGGAGGCATTTCTTCACATAGAATAAACAGTGCAGCACAAAAGCCTCAGTTAGATAACTATCCATGGGTTTGAAAAGCTGCCAAGCAGATGTTGTTATTGGAGCGGTCCCAGACGAGATTGGGCAAACCAGATGCGAGATGGGGGGAGGAGGTTACACACAACCCAGGCGCGTTTGCTGCTGTGGCTGGGGAATGGAAGGCTGGGAGGTGTCTTCCCATAAGCCAGATCCATCCTTCACTGGCCTCATGCTCATTCCTCAAGACCCACCCTGTAACTGTAAATAAATGAGGAGGAAGCCCCCTCCCCCTGCTTTGTCTTAATATCCATTTGGGAATGAAACCGAATGTTCATCCAGCAGTCAGTGACTTCTGGTTTGCATTAAATCGGCTGTGTGCAATTTTTGAAGGGCCTACAGAGACTTTGCTTCATACCTATCAACATATGTAATGAACATGACTGCACTGACATTTACCAGAACTCTTAGGTTCTGCTTTATTACTATAAATTAGGTTGTGCAAATTTAAGACAAAATGCTGTTTTGTTTCCTGTCACCTCTCAGTATAGTTTTATGGGGTTTTTTTGTGAAATATTTTTCTTCTTTATTAAAAGATTACAAATCTTTTTTTTTTAAATTTTTTTTTTTCTTAAGAAAACACTTGGAAATCTGGTGGATTTGTATGCGAAAGAGAAGTAGATTGGACTGAAAGTAGAGCTTATCTGTCTTTTACCCTCTCTGTTTTTTACCCCCTCTTTGATTCTAGGCTCTTTAGAACATGTATCTCCCTCTCTCTCATTCTCTCTCTCTTGAATTGTGTAATCCCATTTTTTTTTTAACTTGATCTCAAGCCACTGGTCTGGGCTTTTGTTGCCAAGGCATGATTTTTGATAATAAGCTATTAAAACACTCGGAGCTTCTATCTTATCTTTCAAATCTGTATATGCATAGATTGTCTTTCTGTGGAGAAAGAAAATCCCTTGGTTGGCAGAAATCAATGGATAGTATGTATCCATGGTATAAATGACTTAAAAGAAATAGATGCTTGTTAAACTAAATACAGGATAAAATATCACAAGACTCAAGTGACTGTACTTCATAAAATATGATGTTGTATGACTCCTGCTTCTACGTTTTGTTACCTGCAATGATAATTTGTCTGTTCTTTTGCAGACTGATATGGTATATGCAGATGATGGGTTGACCTATAGTCTCCTTAACACTGGAAATTTACTGGTACATGGCAAGATGTACAAGCCATTTGACCTCTCATTGCCATTTAAAATGTAGTTAATACTAGTTTTAAAGGGATGGAGAGCTTAAAGTACATCTATATATTCTATGCAAATATGCACACTTAAATATTTAATATATTTGACTTGTGAACTTTGTTAGTCTTCTTTAGTAAGTATTATGGTAAGAGTCATGAGAGCTCAAATCAAGAGTTTATTTGCCAGGATGTTCTTGCTGCCAGCTGAGATTTGATTTTCCAGATTGAACACAGAAGGCTTACATGCTTTGCAAGATAGCAAGGTGTTAATAATGACTTTGCAAATTCAAGCATTCTTTTTTCATTTTATAAATGAAATGAAGCTCCAGGCTGCAGTGGTCTAATGTTTTTTCCTCAACAGCATTGTATTCCATTGTGTGACTTTCCTTCAGCAAATCCAAGGAAGTTTTCTGACCTGCTAGGAATCATACCCCTTTAGAATTTGTATAGCTAGGTTTGGGTGTAATACAATTAAATGAAAAAAGAAACCAGAATAGAAGAGATGTTTCAAAATTCATGTAATCACATACTTTTAGAAAAGAACAGAAAGGCGCAGCTTCTATACGTCTTCATGTGGCAAACAGGCTGAACCAAGAACATTTGTCTTTATCACTCTTCTTGTTGCTTGAGGAGGCTGAGGTCGTAAGACTCCCCATACATCAGTTCTTACCTCCAGACATTACTTTTATTTTGTCCCTCTTGTTTTGCTCCCTTGACTGACAAGTATCAGATGTTAACATTGAGATGTTGGTCCTTCAACTGTGTTCCAAAATAGTGCTATTTTCATGTCTCGTTCAGATGCATGTGTAGGATTAAGACCTGTCTTGTGTTCAAGTCTGATTAAAAAAACCTCAACAGCAAAAACTCCAAACCCTAATGAAAAATTGTACCTACCAGTGGACAAATGTGGTGGCAAACCAAGAAATTAATGTTTTTTTCTATAAAAAAAAAAATTATTCTCAGTTTATCTGCTAGGAAAGAAAGGTCAGCCTGAAAAGGGTATTTACTAAAAAATTTACTCCTAAGGGCCTTGCACAGTTTCTTTCTGACCTTTTTGCCATCTTATCTGTTTTGGAGATTCAGAAAGGATCCAAATGAGAAATTAAAAATGAGTTGGTTAGTTTATATTTAACATTTTTAAAGCACTGAATGATTGGCTGTGTATTTGCAGCATGGTTCATTGTTTTTCTGATGGTCTTTCAATTTCTTTGCTGCACAGTATGTCCTAACTGTGGAAATAAATTAAGTCATAAGAGCTTTAATGTATATTAGAATAATTTTAACAGTCCCTAGATCAGCAATCTGATGGCTCAGTAGCCTTCTAAAGAAAAAAAAGAGGTGTTAAATTGAATGTGAAATGAAAAGTTCCTTTGCATGTAAAAGTCCAGATTATTTTCATTATATTTTATATATTTATTCAAGATGGCTGTAACCATCCCTGTAATGGATTTGAGCAGTGCAAATAATAACATATGGAGCTGATGATCAATGGAAACACTTCTCTGACATAATAATCCTTTTCTCTTTTAACAGTTTCTGACATATTTCACACAAGACCTAAAACCTTTGCGGATAAAAAAATTGTGGGTACGAGGAGGGATGGCATATAGTAACAACAACAACAAAAAATCACTGACATTGAGCAGTCTGGACTGGTTCATATGTTTGTTCCTTTATGTCTTCTAACTTGTCCAAATATAAAACTGCATGAAGAAAAGAATAATAATCACACTTACAAGCATGAGAAACATACTTGAAAAGAAACTGATAATAGACAACGAGAGTAAGACGAAAGTGGCAACAACTGTGAATGAGTTATATGTAAATAGGAAAATTCTAAACAAGAGGCTGGTGGCATTTTGGTTGTCTGGTCCAGAAGCAGTCACTAATATGAGGTTCTGTTCTACCATATGCTCTTTAAGACGAAAAATTAACAAGTGGGTTAATGAACACTGCTTGTGGTAACAGTCTATAGCTAGTTAAAGCCAACCTTGAATCAGAAACATTTTAAAGGTGGCAAAATAGTTAACTGGATTTTCATCAACATTTTTTTTCTTTCTGGCATCATTTTCCAGTGCATATTTCCATCTGGGACCAGAAATGCTGAAATACCACAAGCCAGTCAATTTTTACACTGTTTCTGCTCCAGTTGGAGAAAGAAAGTATTGGCTTGATCTCGTAAGATTCTTAGTCCAACATTTCCTGAAATATCTTCTTATGAGGCAAGGGCCGGATCTACAATAAACACTTCTGCCAATTGAATAATGCTGGGTAGAGGCTATGATTTTTTGCAGCAAAACTGTAGCCTGTGCTTAATTTAGCTGCAGAAATACTTGTGCTGGAGTCATCTGTTATTCTGTTGCACTCCTAAGATTAGGTTGGGCTTCAGGTAAGTTACTGCTCCTTGCTGGCTTTTCTTCAGTAAGTTCTGAAAATCAGATACTTTCCCCTGTTCCGTATATATTTTTTTTAGCAAAGAAAAATTAATAATCAACAGAAATAATAGCTGCAAAAATACAGAATATGGTCAGAGCAAAACCGCTGATAATCTTTGATAACCACAACACAGTGTAAAGTCATAAGAATTTGTGTATCAGTTTTATTTCAAAGGAGTGAACAACTATGTTTTCTCAGTGCCATTACTATCTACAGTGAAAGCTTTGCATTTTTGCAAATCTTAGCCTCAGTACTTCCCCATAATGTTTTTCCAACAGCCGCCCTATGCTATGTAACTTGACTAAAAGTGACTCCTGTGTTTGAGTATACATGAAGTTGGAAGAAGTGCAAAGATTCTCTGTTACCCCAGCCAGGGTGAACCACTTCACAGAATCCAGAGATACAAAGCTGTCCAGAACCCCAATGTAGAAGTACTGATAGGAACTAGAATATCTGCGGTCCTCAGTATCTCCAAGAAGCAGGGTCCCCTGAGACAGGCTACAACATGCAGTTCCCTTGAAGTCATGCAAATCCCCCCAGAGAGGTAGTATTTTCATAGTTTTAATTTGATTCTACGCCTTTATGATATAGGACCTCAGTGCATAAAATCTGTGTTTTATATTTGCTAAAGAAACAGATGGGTTTTTTTGTGTGTATTACTGGCTTGTGTGATTTACCTAGTTTTTTACTGCACATTGTTCCATGTTACACCTATTGTGTTACTACGTAGTTAGTTTCTTGCCAGGGTTCTCAAAAGCATGTTTACAGAGGCAAATCACCTTATGGTGGGTCAAATGTGCTGCCAGCCACTGAAGGTTTGATGGGCAATACAACAAGATTTCTGCATGGCAGTTTTACTTGGTGTCATACTGGGCAGAGTTTATTGGAGGAAGACCTTTTCCTAGTCACAGCACTGGAAGGAGCTGCAAAGGAGCCTTCTTTCTTAAGGGGCAGAGGTTATTGTATGTGTCTCTAATACAAGCCTTCTTAGAATGCATCTAAAGTGAGAAGAAGAGCCCCTGTTCATCAGAGAAATCTTAAAATTTGACCTTATCTTTTCCACACTGCTGTGGAAGAGGTAAGCAGCAAGCTAGGCAGAGAGAGATACACAGCCGTAAGTCAGCTGAGGACTGTTCTGAGCCCCAAACACTTCTTAGAAAACAGTGAATATGAAGCATCTCACAGGATAAGAAGAGTGGATTAGGCTTTTTCTTCAAGCAGCTGGAGAGAAAATAAAACCGCTCAACTTCTTTTGGGCCCAGAAGTTTGTCAGCCAGAATTGTTTCAAAGACAAATCCCTTAAGAGGCTAAATGCTGTCACTGTACCGTGTGAAGACCCATATTGGATATCAAACTTGGCTACTATTTGTTGTCTGTTTGGCAGCGATCTGGAAATATATTTTCAGCTCTTGTCCCAAATAAAGGCTTTTGCTGTGTTCATGTTACTACAGTTCTAAAATGTCTGAATTAAAGGTGCAGCTGCTTTCTTTTTTTTTTTTTTTTTTTTTTTTTTTTTTTTAAAAGGTTTTTTTTTTTTTTTTTTTTTTTGGGTGGTTTTAAAATTTTTACG
>NDXB01006959.1:16735-28259 GCA_002631895.1 Agapornis roseicollis
CAAGTTTGCCCACCAAGCTGTGTGGTTGGGTGGATACACTGGAGGGAAGGAATGCCATCCAGAGGGACCTTGACACGCTTGTGAGGTGGGCTGATGCCAACCTCATGAAGTTTAACCATGGCAAATGCAAGGTCCTACAGCTGGGTGGGAGCAATCCCAGGCACAGCTCCAGGTTGGGCAGAGAAGAGACTGAGAGCAGCCCTGCAGATAAGGACTTGGGGGTGGTGCTCAATGAGAAAATGAACATGAGCCGGCTTCAGTGTGTGCTTGCAGCCCAGAAAGCCAACTGTATGCTGGGCTGCATCAAAAGGAGTGTGACCAGCAGCAGGTTGAAGGAGGTGATCCTGCCCCTCTGCTCTGCTCTTGTGAGACCTCACCTGGAGTATTGTGTGCAGTTCTGGTGTCCTCAACATAAAAAGGACATGGAAGTGTTGGAACAAGTCCAGAGGAGGCCACGAAGATGATCAGGGGACTGGAGCACCTCCTGTATGAAGACAGGCTGGGAAAGTTGGGGCTGTTCAGCCTGGAGAAGAGAAGGCTGNAAGTCCAGAGGAGGCCACGAAGATGATCAGGGGACTGGAGCACCTCCTGTATGAAGACAGGCTGGGAAAGTTGGGGCTGTTCAGCCCGGAGAAGAGAAGGCTGCATGGAGACCTCCTTCCAGTATCTGAAGGTGGCCTATAGGGCTGCTGGGGAGGGACTTTTCATTAGAAACTGTAGTGACAGGACAAGGGGTAACAGGCTCAAACTGAAACAGGGGAGGTTTAGATTGGATATAAGGAAGAAATTTATTCCTGTGAAGGTGGTGAGGCAATGCAATGGGTTCCCAGGGAAGTTGTGAGTGCTCCATCCCTGGCAGTGTTCAAGGCCAGATTGGATGAAGCCTTGGGGTGGTATGGTTTAGTGTGGGGTGTCCTTGCTTATGTCAGGGGTATTGGAACTAGATGATCTTAAGGTCTTTTCCAACCCTAACTGTTCTATGATTCTATGACATGAACAAACCTCAGCTATTCTTCTTGCCTTTTGTAGGCACTGTTTTTTTCTACTTTGAAATAAAAATGATAATGAAACCATGAAGCCAGAGAACAATTAAGTATTTTTTAGACCTGATACTGGTGTGGTCAGCAGCCATTATTCATTAGACAATCAGTTCTTTTCCTTTGCTGGCTCTTTTCTGTGGCCAGTGCTTTGTATGTTAAAGGTATGAAGAAAGATAAGGTCCCTAGTAACATAAAATCAAACTTTGATTTCTTCAAAGTATTTTGATTGCATCATAGAAGTTGAGTTAGCGAAGATTATCTTCAGAAACCTGCTTTGAATTGCAGCATTAATTGGCATGCAAAGTTTGGTATAACAGTGTTCTGTAATTCTAAAAAATAGCCAGTCTGAAAAAGGAGAGTTCTCTGTTTGTGTCTGAGCAGCACAGTGTAAAATATCTTTGTCTGGTTTCCACGCTATCAACTTGCAAACTTAGCTGGAGCTGTTATAGCTGCACAGGGCTTGTTCCTTCTCATCTGTTACCAGTAACAAATATCCTACAGGCCAAACTATGTCCTTAACTGCACTTTTGCCTTGAGTCAATCTGCACAGGTGTGCAACTTTAATAAACAAATGTAGCTGTAATAGATGGGCTAGAATGTATTTCTCACGCGCTCTTAACTATATAAGCTGTTTAAAGCTAATCAAAGTAAAAGTCTCTTTTTATTTTTCAAAATGAGTAGGCTGGCCCTAGATAAGGATGTTGCTGGTGTTTTAATAATGAACCTACTTTCTTTTTTTTTTTTGCAAATTTTCATAATAGTCTTTTCAAACTTTCTGTGTTTACTTATTTTTGTTGGCCCCTTTTGAAGGTGAAATCCCCACACCAATATTACATCATGCTCCTATATATTTGGAAAGACATATTAAGGACTAATAAAAGTGTGTTCATGAAAACTACTAAATATATGCATTTACATAAATTTGGCCACATTTTTGCAGTTATTCATATTTATTCAGACTATCACTCAGACTTTATATTTGGATTACACAGGAAAAACATTCTGGTCAATTCTAGCATCTAAGGAAGAGATTGCTTTCATAAACACTTCACATGAATGAGAATAACAGGTTTGGGCCTTTGACCTTTTTCCTTTAATCACTATGTAGCATACGTATATCCCCAAAGATTTAGTATGTCCACATAAGTTTATCTTACATAGACTATCACTGAAATCTTAGTTATTAGTTGAACTACAGTCTAATTGACTAAACTGGCATTGTTAGTTTTAGTCAGTAATGATGTTTTTTTGGGAGAGCTGTAGACTCCTGCTGACCATGGTTTCCTTCAGAATTTGGTACATACTTGCATAGCAATCAGTGCCAAGCTCAAACTTTCACATGAAAGCCCATTACATTTTTAGTCACAGATATCTTTTTCTTTATGTTTCTGAAAAGGCTAAAAGCTTCTGCCACAAGTAGAGTTGAAGCCTGTAGTAGTAATGCTACACAAAGCAACAGTAGCAGTTATGGTGCACAGAATTACCTGGATAAAAATTGGAATTTTTCAAAGAGAACAGTAAGATGAAGTTGACGAAGACTTCCCCCCCTTCTTCTTTTTTTTTTTTCCCTTCTTATTTTCTCTGATATTAGAGCATTATTTAGTGCATTGCATATTTTTGACAGAAAAAGCAAAATGTGTGAAAAAAATTTTAAGGGCAGAGTTTTCTTGCTTATTTGGCACTTTGTGGAAGACTCTAGTTCATATGGGGAATATGAGTATTTTAGTGGTACCAAGTAGAAGTGAGACCTGATCCGTCACAGTAGAAAATCCACATCAGCTGTGGAGTCTGAATGTTCGAATACTTTTACAGGCTCCATACAATAAGTATGTAAATGAGATAGTTAATAAAATATATGTAAGACTTTTCCTCTAAGTTTTCTTCTTGGAAAACCAAAAATAAAAACTATTTCAAAGACACTTTGGTAGATGTTTAAATAATACAGCCAAATTTCTGTCTATAGTAGTTGTGAAAGAACTTTGAAAAAATCATACGTTTGAACCCCTACTGAGTGGCAGTTTGAGACCCTTCACGTAGAAACATCTTTAATGAATGCTTAGTTTGAGATTTCCCATTGACATTGTAGTATCTTGAAAGTACATTTCTTGAAAATGGGAAATAGTTTTTAAAAGAGTTTTTTTTTTTATACTTTCCTAGACTAACCTGTAAAAGGACGAGGGGTGAAATTACAGCTTCAGTTGTGCTTTTTATTTTGCTTTGGGAAATTCACTGCTGCTTGTGGCACATAATATGCAGGGGCTTGTCTTTCCATAACCCTCGGCTCTACAGGGTTGGTTGTGGACAACTGTCATAATTTGTCTTGCACAGCAGCATGAGACTGGTTACACAGATTGCCCAGCAGAGTACACAGAAAGTGTGTACTTGCACTGAATTGGCATTTACCCTCTGAGTATTTGAGGTTATTTTTCACTGCGCTATTCTGAGCCCTGATCTTCCCCCACCCCTGTCCTGCCACCCATCCTCCACTCTCTCCTTACCATCTTTGATCCTGGCAACAAAAGTTCATTCCATAGCTCAGGTCAGACAGAAATGATGCATTGCATCACAGCTGCTTTTATGAAAGTGTTTATTTCATATCTGAAATGTTTTTATATACATTTGCTCTGCTATGACTTGCAGGAGGAGAAAGAAAGCAGTTTTACTGGAGGCAAAACAGCCACCTGTGAAAACTAATTGCGTAGGTTGTGTTGTGCTGGTATCTCTGGGAATGATCCATCAGGAAGAAAGTAAATATCCTTAATCTGCTAGGAGATCACCTGTATGCCAAAATGATCTCCTTTATCAAAGTGGTGATTGAAATATCCCTTCAGATTTGCAGTGGTATGTGTATGGGGGGAAGGAAGGAAGCATGACTCCTGTAGGGACAGGTGCCTCATCCAGCAGAGTATAGACATATGAAAAATGATGAACTTGAGAGGCTCTAGCTAAATTGTCTCGTTAAAGACTGTAATTTAATATGCTTGGTATCCATTTACTTTCAAAGAAGAGTTTTTAGAGACCAGGCTGCTCTTCAGCTTTGCCTTTTTTTCCTCAGCAGCACCAGGCTTGTAGTGTCAGCTTATTCCCCTCCCCTCACTCCTGCCACAGCGTTCTGCTCTCGATCACTTCTCCAAACATCTCTCAGAGCTCTAAGGCACTTCAGCTGCCTGCCATTTCTGGGTGTGCTGTTCATGCAGTGCTGTGAAAGCCTGCCACAGAACTGTTAAAAAATTCATTGGGGCATTTCTGCAAGGCATGGACAGGAACAACTGCTTTGTTTCTGCTGCATGGCTGCAGACTTGCTGCTCTTGGTCTCCCCACTCCCCAAACTGCAAGGGCTTTGGGGCAGTGCCTGAGCACCCTGGGCTTGGTTATGTGTCCCTGTGTTGCAAGGCATGGTGGTGAGTAGACTCTTTGTGAGCTTTGAAGCACTGAAAGGACCTGCCCCCAGGGTACTGCTTGGCTTCCGGAAGCATCAAAGGCCAGGGTGTTCAATGGACAGGATTATTTCAGTCCTGTGGTCTGGTTGCCTCTTCATGCCAAGATTAGAACACGTTTTTCCCCTTGCTTCCCTCATTGCTTCAGTTTCATTATGCTTTAGAGACTGACTAGTCCAAGAAATGACCATTTCTCAACAGCAACATGGAAACTTTCTACTGACTCCATTCCTATGATTCATGACCACTGTGTAGGGTTTTCAGATGCCCTTCATGCTTTGTTTTTCCATCCCTATCACTTACCTGTTTTTTTGAAAATTGGCAAGAGAGTTTCTAGGGATCCCAAGGGATAAATGGTAATTAGTTGTTTTTGTGACCAGCTTGTATGAATGGGATATTTGACTGACATTTCACTACAGCTTAATCCTTGCTGTACGGACTCAGCGAAAGCAAAATACCTTACAGCAACTTACAAATGTAAAAACATTTTGCAGCTCTGTGTTTTAAGCAAAATAGAAAAACATGTTTCCCCACCCCTTTCTTCAATCTTAACCTCAGTTTAACATAGTTAAAAGTTGGAATTTTGGGGAAAAAATATCAGCTGATAAAGAAACAACTGGATCAAAGGTCTGGGCTTGGCCTGTGGCATGTATTGTGGTTTCCAGTGTTCAAAAATCAAGAGTAACAGAGTATTTAGTAACAGCAGACAGCCTCTGTATGAAATTCATATATTCAACACTATTCTGTTGGGAACTAGAGGATTCAGAACTAGAGTGACCTTGAAATCTGAAATTGATTTTTAGTATTATACCACTAATTAAATTAATATTAACTTTGGGATTGACGGCAGTGGATATAAGTAGCAAGAAGGAGATGTCGAAATGACAGATTGTATACAGTATTGAGGGATTTTATAGCATATGGGACCAGATGAAGTCGTGGAACAAGTTGTTAGTGGCAATGAAGATCAAGTTTTATTGAAAATGTACTTGTTTTCAGTAGATGAATGTGGCTGCCTTGTATAATTACTAGGCTTATATGGGGCAAACTGAGTCACAACAATTAGCTTACATGGAATTTGAGAGAATGCTGAAATCTTGAATGCCAGCTCAATGCTTTGCATCCTGGTTGTTCAGATTTACCCAGGTATTAGCCCAAAGTGTTTAGTTATAATTTGTCAGTCATAAGTCATGGTTTTGACTAGTTTGTATGTAGTGTAGCAGTTGTACTGTGCTTTTCCTAAGAATAAGTAACATTACTCTGAAAAACATGCATCTTCAATTTGTCTCTGATGCTGTGTGATATGGTACATGTTTTAAACAGGATTTAGAAGAATATACACTACAAGCCTAGTTGCCATAAGGTGGAGGGGAGTGAACCTGAATAACAAAAAAAGTGTCTCCCTTCCCTGTCAGACAAACCATGTGTTGGTTTTGTGTCTTTCAAATTAAGTGAGCAAATTTTTACCTCTCTTGGTTAGTATTGGACTTCTACATTTTTTAACTTCTGGAACTTGACATATTATTTTGCTTTTACAATCATAGCTGTTTTTTCAAGTTAATAGCTACGTTTGTCATAGGTGCAACCTTATACCCTTTCTGCTTACACTAGAGAGAAGACAGAAGAGCCACTTGTCAAAAGATTAAAATGTTGGAGGGAAGGAGGATGTTGCTGATGCCAAAGAAACCTGAGAAACACACACCTGTTGTTATTTCAGTGTGCTGTACTTCTGCTGATAATTGGCTGAGGTTTAAAGTTATGTGTGATTTAACTGTAATTCATAATTCCATGGGAGAGTTACACACTAGGGTGAACAAGGACAAGTCAAAAACTAAGATGTTACTGCCTGTTACACTGACTTTGGAAATTGGCAGTGGTCCTCCAAATGAAAAGGAGTCCCTGCATTTTTATGGGAAGACACTGGCACACATCTACAGGGACAGGCATTTGAGCCAAAAGGGCTTGAGGCTGCATTTCAACCCCATTTTGTCACCTGTCCATCCTGACATGCTTACTTTGTCAGCCAGAGATATTTATTTATTTATTTATTTATTTATTCCTAGCTCTGTGTTTGTGTTGTGAGAATTCCTGGCTTCCTAAACTGTTCTGGGCAGCTGTATTGGGCCTGAGGCCCTAGCTCTGTTTTTAAAGCCAATTTTACATGCTGTTTTGTATCTTGCATCACTGCCTCTTTTGCATCTGACTCTTTGGTACTAGCTAATAGTGGTCAGGGGGAGTAGAATTAGGCTTTGTAAAAATTACTCTGGTGCCTGAAGACTGACCGTTAAGTCACCCATTTCTCTATGTGTTTCTTCTGTGGTGAAATACCTGCCCTGCCCTGCAGATAACGTGAAACAATGGACCTTTAGAACTGGAGGTGGAGGGCAGTGGTAACTCCCTCAGTTTTGCTTTTGGTATAAGGGTACTGCAGATAATCTTCAGCCTCTCTTCCTAACCTCGTATTTTCCCTTCTTCTTACTGGTTATTTTCTGTGGCGCCCAGAGGACTCTTCTAAACATTCCGCTGTATCCTGCAGGAAAAGGGTTGCCTGGTTTAGCTCCATTTAGACAAAGTTCAGAACCAGAACTGCCCCAGTGCAGCTGCCATTTCAGGGGAGATACTGACAAACCTGCAAACTTCTGAAGTAGAAAAAAAAACTGGTTCTTTTTTTTTCATTGTCACTGTATTTCACTCTGCAAATGTTTTGCATATCTACATTATGTTATATGTTTTTGAATGTATCAGATGAAGGTGGAAGTTCTGTGTGTTGAGTTGGGTGCAACTCGCAGGGAGAGACATCTTCTATGAAAAACATGCCACTTGGAGATCAGTTTCATTATTTCTTCTCAGTTCTGAATTTCATTAGATGTTAAGTGGATATAAATTCACTTCTGACACATTTTAGGAGTTTCATTGCCATTCTATACAAGTAGCTGTAAATACCATTTTTGTTTCTGTTCAGTTCTACCAGACCCAGTGGTCTGTTGTTATCTATTTCTCTAAAAATACTTGGAAACATACTTTCCAGGGTGGTATTTGATCAGTACAACTCCTGTAGCAGTTCTGTGTAGTTACAGCCAGAGGCCTGAGCTGACACCCCTCTGCACCCCTTGGACCACAGAAACACGTTGCAGAGGTGAGTTCTGCCTTCCTGTGTCTGTAACCCCTGGAAGTTAATGAATGCACAAGCCTTACTGAGCTGATGCCATTTGTTTGCATACCATTTGCAGCAACCTGAATGACTGGTTATTCTGGTCAGGAGAAAACAGCACTGACATCATGCAATTCTGGCAAAGTGAGCCACACTAGATCCTGGCCTTTGAATACCCAAGGGGCTGGCAGCAGTCTCAGGGGTTGGCCGGCAGCCCCATTGAGCTAGCTAGTAATCAGTTGACTGCTGGGCTGGACAAGCTGCCCTACTTTCTCTGACAAGCTCTGTCTAAAAGAATGATGGGCAGCCTGCCATTAGTGCTCTTTAGTGGAGTTACTGAAGATTAACTGTTTAGCAGCTCAGCACTGGCAGTGCTTTCCTTTGAGTAGTGGGTGTTGGAGAAGACATTGTTAAGTAGTGAAGCCACTACTTTCCCTCACTTGTTGCATATTTTAATCTTTAGAAGCAAGACTTTTTTTTTATTCCCCAGTGCCCTTCTTGCCAAATTTCAGAGAAGTGCCATTAATTTGTTTTCCTTTGAAGAGTCTAAAGTTTGTTTTATTTTTTAATGAAATGCGACATTCTGCTAATTACTCAAACCCTGAGATCCTACACTGAAGAAATCCCTGGAGGAAAGATAGACAAAAGAGAAGTCGACTCTTTGAAAACTCAGAACATTTGGTATTTATTTATTATGACAGATGTACTCATGTATATTTCTCCCCAAAAAACTTTTGATGTGTCCTCTATGAAAGATGAAAAGAGATACTCAAAATAGAGGGAGAGTTACATTTGTGAATAGTTTTGAAAACCTAATTGTCATAAACAAGTGACTGACTGTTGGCCACCTGAAGTGTAATGAATAAGTCATAATTATAAAGAAGAAAGATATATTAATGAAAAGTCTGCTTATTGAGCGAGTTGGTGGAAATACAGTTATTGTGCTGTCCCACAAAAGCAAGGAAGTGTTGAAATAGAGACTGTAAGATAGGTATTTTTTCAACAGGTATTTTGTGTAGTATTTTGGTTGATAATGAGATTGTTTCCAAGATACATTTTTCTTTGAGTCATTAATAATTTAAAACATACCACTGGCTTTTTTAGATAGAATTCTGAAAAAGAGTGTTTGCTGTATTAGTATCATGAGAATGAGACTAATCCAAATTCTTATGAAGTCAGTGGAAGTCTTTATGGACATCTCTGTTTCTGAAAATGATGAGAAACATGAAAGCTAATTATTCTGGAAAGTCTTTGCATTCCATCTCTTACATGTGTAAACACAGTGTCAAATCTGTATGTAGTGTAACTTGGCATACTTTTGCATTAGTTACAGTGCAAGTTAACTGGTTCTGTCATATTTGCTGCATTTGAAAATTATTTTCCTGTTAAGAAAATGGAAGGCAAAGAAATGCGAAGATAAAAAAATTACATCCTTGCGGACACCCTTAGTTGTTTATAGATTCCTTTGACACATGCATGTAAAATGTTTCCATTTAAATATTTTGAAAAATCACATATGTATATGTTCTACCATCCTACCTTCTTCTATAAATGTAATACTTGGTCCTCGGTGATTTATAGAACAATACCATGAACAGCTCAGCCAGTTAATGGCAATTTGGAAATTCTCTTTCTGCTTTGAGACTACATAAACTCATTTATTTTGGTGTTGCTTTCAGAATTCTTTCTTCTCACGTTTTCTAAAACTTGAGAGTGATTTTATTCTTAGGCCTGCTTCCTTTACGTCGTAAGTTCAAAAGGCTGCCTGGCAAATAATGGTTGATTGGTGGACTGACTAGTCATTGTAACTAAGTTCCATCAACTATCTATTTGCTAAGAAATGAGACCTTCCAAAACCGTGAGGTAACTTGCACCCATTGCTGTGAGGAGAAGCCTTAGCGCTTTCACCTGGAAGCACATATTTTAATCCCACCCAGCGTGCCAGTGAGATACAATTTCTTTGTTCATGAGTGGAAATATGGTAAGAATGTGAAACTGTTTAAATCCCAAAATTTTGTAGTGAGTCTTGTGAGGATCATTCATTATGAATGAAAAACCAGACTATTCATACAGAGGTAAGGTATATTTATAGTATTTGAGGTGTATTTCAAGTATATTAATTTACTCCAGTGTTAATTGTAGCACCATTTTCAATATACTTCTAGTGGATATCAGTATATTCTTTGCTCAGATATTCTTTCCTGTGTGATGTAACTTTATGGAGAAAAAGAGTATTGTAGAAACTCATGTAGAGTTATCGTATTCTAATTGGTATGCTCCTATAGTGCATTCATCCATAACTCAAAGAAGACAAATTGATTGTATGTTGCAGCATAAGTGCTGATTTATGATTCCTATTTTAGTTGTACATTTCTAATTCTTAACAGATAGGTTTACTTAATTAGAGAAAAAGCCTACAAGTTAATTTCTTTGCCAGTGTAATTTTGAAGAATTGTGTTTTGAAATCTCTCAGAACTGTTCTTTTGTGATTATGATGTAGGTGCCTGTATATCATGGCAGAAACATGCCTTTTATGTCTGCCTTTCCCAACCTCAGTTTATAGACAAATTACAGTAGATCATTGCAGTAACATTGCTTCATCCATTTAACTGATTACACCCATTTCGTCCTTTTCTTTTAGACTATTAAGCAAGAAAAATGCAGTGTTTTAGTGGGTTACTGCTGAATGTGAACATTCAGAAGGGGCGGGAAAGAAAAGGTATTGAAACTGGCAAGTTAGATTTCATTTTGCTCATGGACAAATTAATTATTTTATAAGTATATATGTTCATCCCCAGGATAATACTGCTGCCATGGATTGTAGATGTGTAAATACTTTACATTTTGCAGGGAGGGGAGAGGTTACTAGACTAGCTTGTGGAGGAATCATCCAAAATAGCTAATTTTATTAAAACTTTCAGGACTGTGCATGTTTGCTGATATTAGAGATATTCTGCAGTGATTTACAAAGCATCATTGGGTTTCTGAACGTGACAGTTTATAAAGCTTTCAGTTGCTCTATCTCAGTACTTCAGTGTGAATGACTATTTCAGACATAATTTAAACATTTTCTTGAAAGTTTTCTTTCTCTAGTTTTTATTGAACAGTGAACTGGATAGAATAAATTCCCATGCAGTAGAAGTATGTTGTAAGGTCTTTGACTGATACAGAATAATTGCTTTGTTGATTGTATATCCATGCATGATAAGATATGCATAAGAAGAAATCTGGTACAGAAGTATAAATAATACTTATCTTTAAGCCAGCATCTGTCATCTGCTTCAGCAGACTGTTTTTTTTTCATTCCTGCACAAAAAGGAGCTAAGAGATTTATGGAGCAGCTTTGTTTGTGCTCTGTGATGCTTAATCAATTTTTATTAAGTTCTAAATTAAAACTTGGCTTTCATCATAGTCCTTTCTTTTCTCCCAGTAGACATCTGATGTATAGACCAGGAGGACAGCTCATGACAGCTACAAAGTTTATGCAAAGGTGGGAGAGCTTCAGTCCTGAACTCCTGAGCACTTTGTTTTTATGAGGGGCTGCTCTCAGTCATTTTTCAGAAGCTACACTGGTATTTCTGTGTTCAGACTGTGACATTCATGACTACAACTAAGCCAGAAAAACTTAAAGCTATTAAAATTTTTAGACTCCCTTTTCTGTATAATTGTCATTGATCCTTGTAAGAAATCTCTGAAATAAGGTTACTCTTATGAATTTGTAGATAGTATAGAATCATAGAATCACAGAATCATAGAATAGTTAGGGTTGGAAGGGACCTTAAGATCATCTAGTTCCAACCCCCCTGCCATAATAAAGGATACCTCACACTAAGCTGTGCCACCCAAGGCTTCATCCAATCTGGCCTTGAACACTGCCAGGGATGGAGCACTCACAA
>NDXB01006961.1:0-24719 GCA_002631895.1 Agapornis roseicollis
CCCGGTTGCCGGTGTTAAGCTGGATGTTCAAAGGCAGGGTCTCCTCTACACATCATGCAACTGGTGCTACATGGAGTAAATGGGCTGCACTAATTACACAACGAGCTGCGTGGGTTTAAACCACGACAATACTCTATTTTTTTTTCTATGTATCGTGCACCTCAGTAATTTTCTATTGCTACTGTTACAAAGCCAGCAAACTTGACATTACTTAAAACTAATTCTAAGGGTTTTTATATTCCATTTTGTGATTCTGTGCCCCCCTTGTTTCAAGCTTTAACAAGCTGTGGAGTCTCTCACTGTATCACTGCAGGCCCGGAGCAAGGATCCCCTCAGCCCTGCAGAGACCCTGCAGGAGCAGAGACCCCCCCCTGCAGCCCAGGGAGAGGGGGGTCCCTGAAGGGTGCAGGCAGGGAAGGACCCGCACTGGAGCAGGGGATGCACAGGGCCACAGCTGCCTTCAGAGAAAGACCATCCCATGGGAAAGACCCCATGTGGGAGCAGGGAAGAGGTTGAGAGGTTGTCCTGTCCCTGGAGGGTGTGTGAGGAGCTGATCTTTAACCACGGTTTGGGGGAAGCCACAGGCCCTCCAGAGGTTGGAAAGCAAAACCACCATTGATTTTACTGCAGACTTCCATAAAAGTTGTCAAAAGGAACAAGAATCTTTGGCGAGTTCTTGTTCTTATAAAAGATCCAAAGTAGAGGAAGGATAAAGGAAGGAAAACAAAGAGAAATAGGATCACCAACCAGCGATGTTTTGTTCCTCAATGCGTGGAACTCCTTCCAGTTATGATGCTTGTGGCCAGCAACCTCCCTGTGGATGGGCACGCACCACGCCACTTCAGCACCATTATCATTTATAGGGTCTGGGATCTTCTGGCCCCCTCCCACGAGCACAGACTCTCTCACACACTGTGCATGTGCCAGGAGCGGTTCTGGAAGGTTCCAGGTAGTGTCAGGGGTCTCTGGTGAGCCCTGGACTCAGTTTCTGCTTTGCCTGATGTGCAGAAGTGCTGTGCGATGCCGCTGCTGGTCTGCAGTGCTGGCTGTGGGCAATTAGAATCATAGAATAGTTAGGGTTGGAAAGGACCATCCAGTTCCAACCCTCCTGCCATAAGCAGGGACACCTCACACTAAACCATGCCACACAAGGCTTCATCTAACCTGGCCTTGAACACTGCCAGGGATGAAGCACTCACAACTTCCTTGGGCAACCCATTCCAGTGCCTCACCACCTTCACAGGAAAGAATTTCTTCCTTTGATCCAATCTAAATCTCCTCTGTTTAAGTTTGAACCTGTTACCCCTTGTCCTGTCACTACAGTCCCTAATGAAGAGTCCCTCCCCAGCAGGCCTAGAGGCCCCCTTCAGATATGGAAAGGCTGCTATGAGGTCTCCACACAGTCTTCTCTTCCCCAGGCTAAACAGACCCAACTTTCCCAGCCTGTCTTCGTATGGGAGATGCTGCAGTCCCCTTATCATCTTCGTGGCCTCCTCTGGACTTGTTCCAACAGCTCCATGTCCTTTCTATGTTGAGGACACCAGAACTGCATACAATGCTCCAGGTGAGGTCTCAGTTGATGTTGGCAGCCTCAGGGCAGACACCACAGGGAACCATCCCGCACTGCAGGGCAGAGCATCCCTGCTCTCACCCTGCCCATGGCCGGGAACACACTGCTCACCAGCAACAGGCACTCTGGCTCCTGCACCGTGTTCTGCCTTTGAGTGGGTTTGAGACGCACACAGAAAGGGTCTTTTGACCGTCACAACGTGAGGAGGAAGGAGTTGTTAACACAGCGTGTGGTGAACTGAGCACTTTCCCATTACCCATCCTCTGTGCTGCTTGGTAGGAGGAGGTAAATAAGTTGGGAGTGAAATTGAGCCTGGGAATGAGGGGGGGGTATGGGGTTAGACCTGTTCTTGTTTCTTATTGTCCTACTCTGATTTTTAATGAAAAGAAATTCTTTTCCCCAAGTGGGTGTGCTTTACTCTGTTAGTAACTGGTGAGTGATCTCCCTGTCCTCATCTCAACCCACAAGCCTTTCACCATATCTTCTCCTGTCCAGTTGAGGAGGGCAGTGATAGTGCAGCTTGCTGGGCACGTGGTGGCCAGCCAGGGTCAATCCACTGCAGTCATCTCCTCGTCTTTATCTTGACCTATGAACTGAAGGGATCTGCTTTTCCTTGATAAATACAGCAGCCCTGATTTGAGCCCAAATATGACCCTAAGGGCAACATTCTTAACTCTGTTTGCCTCAAGACTGGCAAGTTGCATGAGTAGCTGTCTAAATCAAAGCTGTACATCTTTCAAGGCTTAATCTCTATACTAATCAAACTGTATTATGCCCAAGGACTTAAAATTCTGACTGTTGTTGGGATACAGATGGACCAGGAGGCTTGTCCTGCAATATAGCTGAGGCTTGTTTCAATTTCAAAGCTAGTATGAACAATACATCCACAGACACACGAACTAACAGAATGTTGTGTTCTGCCCACCAGATGTGAAATGCTGCAGGTGCTTGATAGAAAGTAAATAATAAATTGCAATTTGCTTGGGTATTTTTGTGGTAATTTTGGGTTTTCTTTTCAAGACTTAGAAACGCTTTGAAAAATAAACGCTGCCTATAACTGAAAATGTTTTCTGCTCTCTAGATGTACCTGTGGTAGAACAAAAGATCTGCAGGGATGATTAATAAGTAGCACTGTTTCTCAGGTGCTATCTGATGATTAACAGCATTCCCACTTGAAGACTCCACTTGAATTAGCAGAACAGGGCATTGTCACTGAATGATAATAATGGATCTGCTGGTGGAGCAGCAGAATGAAGTCAATTCTTTCCTGCTAACATAATGCTGATCATCAGGAACTTATTTATAATCAGCTCACTTACAGTCTGTGTTTGCGCAAGAGAGAAGATAAAGGAGGGAGCACAGACTTCATCTTCAGTGTGTTTATTCATTACTAAATTAATTCTATTACTATATTAACAACTGCAATTGTTTCAGAAGCTGTTCGTGTGGGTCAGTAAGGAGGTGTCAGCTACCCTCAGGCAACCAAATGAAGCTTCTAGCATAGAAAAGTGCTCTCATGTTCCTCAGGCTATCCAAATCGTTGCTGGCACAGCTGTCTCTCCCTTTCTTCAATGCCTTTCTATCACAGTTGTCTATAACGGAGCTTAGGACAACTACAATGTAGACTTAAGATCACATTATGTGAGTCCAGTATACCTAGAACATGTACACGTCCATATTGGAGGGATTTACACTCCCTGATGCTGTAAGTTCACACGTGCTTATACCATCCTTCAAGACCACACTTGAACAAACTGTGTTGCAATGGTCCCAAAGCCTGTTGGTCAAAGTTAAAAGGAGATGTGATCTTTCTTTTGCCATGGCCGATTTGAGAAGAAAAAGTAGCAAGAAGAAAGCATGTAGTATATTTTTAACGTCCTTTTCATGTAGTTTTACAGAAGGGAAAGAAAGACAGACCTCTAAAGGTTTAGGTTCCTCTCAACTACCTTCAGTCAGGTAAATATTAGCTAAGAAGTCCAATGTATGAGGTAATGAAGAATACAGGAAGATTTGGAGGAATATTTATCCCAGGGGGTTCTTGTTTGTTTGTTTGTTTTTTAATGAAACACACATAATTCAATATAAAGCAAAGGAATGTTGTTCTTGATGCCTGGATGTCACGTCCATCATCAAGAATAGACCTGCAGAACTGCAAGCTGGCTGGTCTAACCCTGAGAAAGTTATGGAGCAAATCCACTCCAGATGCAAATTTCCATGCACACGAAGGAGAAGAAGGTAACTGGGAACATCCAACAGGAATTTACCTAGGGCAAGTCATGCCTGACCAGCCTCGCTGCCTTCTGTGGTGACTGGCATTGAGGTAAGTACATGATCTAGAGAGGTCATATACCTTCAAGTGTGACAAACTTGCAGTCAACTGGAAAGACAAAGAATGGTTGGATAGACTCCATGGGAACTGGAAAACTAGGCTGCAGTGAAAAAATAGCTGAACACCTAAAAGGGAGGGCTTAACCTTGAGGAGTTCCCTTGGACAATGTCCCAACCAAAGAGAATTGTCCCTGACTGCAGTCCCACTGCTCTGAGGAGGAGCTACTCCAAACAGCACCCAAGAAGCTCCATTGCTACCCTGATGGGATCTGAGCTGTGGTCAGATGTGGTCATGTACCCCTATGAGCTCAGGACCCAACTTCCTGCCCCTGCACCCACCAAACACCAGCATGTGTGTGGGACAAGAGTCATGATTCAGCTGTTTTTCTTGGAATGATGGTAGTCACCTCTTGTCTCCAAAGTTAAAAGGGATCACAGTCCTGATGAGCCTTAATACTCACTGTGGATCATTATTTGCCAATTATTTTACTGATCTTACCATTGCATGCTTAATAAAACTTATCCTAGCACAAACTTCAGAATCTGAACACAACAGTCATCCATCAACAGATTCAAACCTCCACAAACACCCTTTCTTTAATGGTGAGACTTCCTGCTACCCTTCCTGCTGGCTTCTTGGGGTGCAGTCCCACCACTTGTGAGGCACAGACTGTCCTTGACAATGTCCAAATCCACTCTTAAACACGTTCACTTTCTGATTCCTCTTTAAACAGCCGATCTCCAAGTGCTTCTCCAAATCATTCCTTGCAAAATGGTTCTGTGCCTGTACTGAGCACACACACACTTTCCTGACCACCTACCCCACATTCGCAGCACCATTTGATTGTGTGTAGTACTGCTCATAGGTCAAAACACTTCCCCTTCACCCCTTGTACACATGAGGGTGGTGAGGCACTGGAATGGGCTGCCCAGGGAGGTTGTGAATGTTCCATCGCTGGCAGTGTTCAAGGCCAGGTTGGACAGAGCCTTGGGTGGTGTGGTTTAGTGTGAGGTGTTCCTGCCCATGGCACGGGGGTTCGAACTAGATGATCTTAAGGGCCTTTCCAACCTAAACCATTCTATGATTCTATGATTCTGCAACAATTCCTTTATGGTCATCCTTGCAACTATGCCAATTTAAATGCCATGGAATCAGTAAGTTGAGGCTAAACAAAATTCATTGTATAACTCAATTAAAGCTCCACCAACATTAACTGCACACTGGGGATGTCACACAGGTTCATCACTATGCTGCTGACTCTTAACTTTGTAGTCAATGATCCAAAATGCACGCCCACTCGCACAAAAGGGAGGGCTCGACCTTGAGAAGTTCCCTTGGACGATGATGTAACCCAGTGGGAGAGTTCCTGACTCAGTCCTGCTGCTCCAAGGAGCACCTCCAAATGGCTCCCAAGGGGCTCTATTCCTGCCCTGGTGAGATCTGAGCAGTGCTCAGATGTGGTCATGTACCCCCATGGGCTCAGGACCCAGCTTCCTGCACCCCCATCTGCAGACCACCACCATGTGTGTGGGACAAGAGCTGAGCATGCAGGAGCTCTTCTGGCATCTTGTTTATGGGGGGAAGCTTCCACAGGCTTTGTTCAGGGCTTGGTCTCGGTGGGTGGACCTGAGACAATGCATTGCAGGATACGGGTTCTACTCAGCTAGACCATCACAGTGGCATTACTGTGTTCCAGAACCACCAAATGGGTGAGGGTGGAAGGGACCTGTTGAGGTCATCTTATCCCCTCCCCTGCTCAAACAGAGCCACCCAGAGCAGCTTGCCCAGGACTATGTTAATACAGAGAACTACAGTTTGAGAGCGCTGCGGTTGTGTCCTCTTCTTGTTTCTGCTTTTGGTTGTTTTCTCTCCCAGTTGAATTTCTCATGTGTTTTGAGTGACCTGGCAACACGAGGCATTGTCCCAAACCCCATGCTTTAAACACAGACATCTTAAAAACAAAAGTTTTGAGAGAACTAATTTTAATATATCTGTTCCAAATACATGTTTTCCTACAAAACGGGTAATTCTAGGGGGAAAATTTGAGGAATACTGCACCAATGATAAACTTCAAGTTTGATTTTGCTTTTCTTCTGTATGGTGCAAAACTATTCCCATTAGCAGAAGTGCTGCATATTTTCTGATTCCTAGTTAAAAGATTTCCTGCAGGTATTCCAAATGAGAGAGAAACTTACTTCTACAGCTTTTGATACCTAGGTAAGTAGAGTGAAGGTATATATTTTCCTTCTATGTGGCATTTAATGTCACATAGAAGTGGCATTAGTAGTGGGGGGCTTGATACTGATATTTTAGACACTAGAGTGAAACAGGAAATCTTTTATTTCCTATTGTTCTAAGTATTTATGCATAGAAACTCATGTGCTTTTCCTAGTCTCTGGACTTTCCTTCAGCCAATCCCGTTTAACTTTTCCTTAAACAGAAACTAACATAACCATAATCCCCTCTTGTACAAGTCCTTTCAGCCAATATTGTAGCTAATTGTTCGATTTAAGATGCTTACTAGCAAACTAAATCATGTACACCCATGTTTAACAAACACCAAGTGTGCAAATGTCCTGATAAATATGTGTGCTAAAAAGGCCATGTCCCAGGAATATCTGGAACAGAAGCCACCATAAGACAGTCTGCCCTTCTTTTCTGTTTACAGTGATGAAGGAAGGAAGGACAGAGAGAAGGACAAACAGCAGGTAACAAGCATGGCTACATGCACATCCTCTTGCCTACTGCTACCTACTTGGAATAGTCCCCTCTATACCAAGCTAAACCTCTATACCATGTAGGAAACCATACTTTTGTATGCACATTGCTATGAGAGCAGGCTTCAGTGCTTTTCTCCAAGTACCTATTTCTTTCCAGACCCTTCAATTGCTGCTGTTTTCAAAGCTGGATTTGGAACAGGAATGTGAGTGGGATGCATCACACTTCACTTCCAGCACCTAAGGTTTGAACATCCAAATACATTTAATCACGCACATGAGTCAAGGGGGAAGAGCCAGGTCTTCCAGAGGCTGCGATGTCTCATGTCAGTGTACTTCTGTGTCAGAAAGATAGCTATGTTTGAGCTTGTTTCTCAAAAACAATGGGCAAGCAGTCAAGCTTGTCATCTGACTTATAGATACATAAATCAGAACTGAGGAATCCAGTCTGTTTCTTTAAATTTAGAGACTTCTGTTAACCTAATAAGTAAGATGCTGTTCTCAAAAAGCACAATTTGAGTTCACCACAGCAGTATACACTAAGTGCTGCTTGCATGAGGAACAAGAGTTGTGTTGGTACATCAGCATCAGTGAACACTGACTTACCCTTGCTTTCATTGTAAAGGCAGAAAGACATGCATTATATATGTAATATATATACAGAAATGGAGAATCCATCCTTGTTAAGAAAAGGTATTTGGTCATCTCAACCCACACAGATTACTCTATTAGCCTCCAAATCAGGAAAACCAGAGCTTTCTTGTGATGGTTACAATTACACAGTAATCACTGATCCACAGGTTTCAAGTGCAGATTGTTGTTAGATCATTCAGTCTAGTCTGCTATATAGGAAAGCCAAGAGAAGCCCATTCTTCTTTATGTAGCTTGCTGCTGTGGTTAATCACTCTCATCTGAGCCTAATTTGTCATTTAGAACTGCAAGTCTTTTACACTCAGCATTAGTTCTTACTTTTCTCCCCCTACTAGATTAGAGTCATTTAATACTTGTTATTTCTCTCCCTGTGCAGGTAATTATAAACCATAATCAAGCTTTTCAAGTCACTCACAGTAAGATATCATCTTCTGTCCTTTGAATTATTCTTCTGAAGAGCCCTTACCAAATACATCAAATTCTGTACACATCCATGTAAATATTATTCAGGAGTACTTGAAGTGACCTTTCAAAAGAGTATTGATTGTGGCATTTACAGAAGTTATCTGCTTATGCTTTTGAAGGATATCACCAAAAATTAATGAAGTTATTTCTACTGTGTGTGGGATACCAATGCCAGACTAGCTGCAAACAGATTAAAATGTTAGTTATCATAGACCATGCCTGTGACCTATGTTTTTCTCTTACCCCTCGGAACTAAGATGCATCACTTCAATTTCCTAACACCAGATATCCCTAATTCAAGAGTGAACTCTAGGGAATAATTGCAATAAGTCTATGACAAAGCTGAAATAGTCTATGCCAAAAGAGGGCATTTTGAAGATTAGCAGCTATTGAATGACTTCCCAATCTAGCTCAGGGAATACGGGGGCTTTCCTCTTCCATTCCTGAATTTTAAATCCAAACTGCCTTTAGTACTATACTGCTTTTAACATAGAATCACAGAATGGTTTGGGTTGGAGAGGATCTTAAGATCACCCAGTTCCTCAGGGACACCTCACCCTCACGTAGTGCAGCACCACAGAGTCATTTGCTCAAATCTTGCTTCCCCTNAGCTATTGAATCCCAATCTAGCTCAGGGAATACGGGGGCTTTCCTCTTCCATTCCTGAATTTTAAATCCAAACTGCCTTTAGTACTTATACTGCTTTTAACATAGAATCACAGAATGGTTTGGGTTGGAGAGGACCTTAAGATCACCCAGTTCCTCAGGGACACCTCACCCTCACGTAGTGCAGCACCACAGAGTCATTTGCTCAAATCTTGCTTCCCCTCGCAGGTGGGATGGGGAGGAGATCAAAAGCATTTAAAGCTCATGGATTGAGATAAGAACAGTGTAAGAACTAAACTAAAGTAATATACTACTACTAATAGGGAAATAACGAGAACAGAGATATAAAACTTAAAGGGGAAAGGGAAAAAACCACAAACAATAAACACACGTGATGCACAATACAATTGCTCACTATTCACTAACTGATACCCAGCCTGACCTGAGCAGCGATCTGGTCCTTCCAGATGACTCCCCTCACTTTCTACACTGGGTATGATGTGCTGTGATATGGAATACCCCTTTGGTTGACCTCGGTCAGATGTCCTGTCTTTGCTCCCTCCTAGGTTCTCGTGCCCTTCCTCACTGGCAGAGCATGAGACTGAAAAGTCCTTTATCAGGGTAAGTGCTACTGAAAACAACCAAAACATCCCTGTGTTACCAGCATTGCTCCCAGACTAAAGCCAAAACGCAGCACTGCACCGGCTGCTAGGAAGAGAAATAACTCTCTCCTGGCTGGAACAAGGACACTTCTCCATCACTCATCCTGTTCCTTGTTGTGTAATGTTGTTCAGTTTTCATTTCCTCCAATCTGTAACAAGTGTAATGATAAAATAAATGCAAGTCATGATCACCGCCACAGAACATGCAGCAAAACTTTACCGCAATCCCTTATGCATTTATCCCACTGTTCCTTTGAGAGGTGGAACTGCCCAAGGATCATCTCTGCTTTCTTGATTTACGCTTCCTTAACACTGTCAGTCTTAGAGGGACTCTATTTCTGATGTAACAGTAATGCAGCCTTCAAGTGAATGATCAAAAAACCACACGCACTTTTCTTATTAATATGCTGTATGAGCAAATCATCACTGGAATATCATAAGTATCTAAGGGAATTTTGTATTCAAACCATTTCAAGTTAGGCCCTCAAGTGCTCAACTGAAACTCACACTAAGCAGAATAAGGTTAATTTCCACATGTGGATAATTCTGATTCATCAGATGATTTCCAATTTGCATGTAGGCAGCATTCACCATCGCTTATACTCAGGCTTCTCATTTGCTTTCAAGCCTGTAATTAACTATCCTGAGAGGTCTACTGAATTTATAAAGCAGTATTTATGTTGTGATATGAACATTGCAAAATGATTTAATAAAAGCCCAAAGTCCATGAATGTATGCTTAGTAGTGTAACTCTGTAGCAGTCTTGCTGGCTGAACCATATTCATCCATTGACCTGGTATTTGCATTATCAGAAGAATGACCTTAGAGACAAAAGCATTCCTCTTTCTTAATATATCCTTGAGTAATGGATTCTGTGAGATAGAGTTCACATTTTCTCTCAGTAACCAGTTAACTCCATGTTAAGAAATCCCAGCTTTTAATAGAAGATTGAAGAAACAAGGCATTTTATCAAGTGCTTTCATTTTCAAGAGATGTTTAGGGGCATCAGGATCTTCCACAAACAGCAATAGCAGAAGCCACCACTCACTCTTTTGTCATAGAAGACAATGCACTATTGAGTTCATAGGTTGCTGCTTGAGTGAGCATTGGAGCAATCCACTACAAGGAGAAAAAACCCAACCAAAACAGCCTATGGAGGTCAGTAAAACACCAACACCTTCCCTTTATCTTCACAAAGGGTCAGCATCTCACTTCAAGCGAAAATCTGAAGTTTCAGTAAGAACATAAACTTCAGCTATTTTACACCAAATGGTTCCAGGCACAAATTGCTGGTGAAGTGTTTAGCTTTGCAAAAGCAGAAACTCAGCTCCAAGGACTCATTTACATTTGATTTCTCTCAGGGTAATAGGAGCAGAGCCTTGTTTAGTCAGGAGCTGCAGCTCAGTAGCTGTCTCTCTTGACAGAGCATGAGTTATTTTTGATCCTTGGCCATAAAGATTCTGTCAAATTTTGTCACAAACCTTTATTAAATCTAAATTATTTTAATTCCATAATTTTCAGGTACAACTTTGACTGAAAAGAGGACAATTCCATTAAACCCCCTCCCTAATTTGCTCTTTTCAGGAATGTCATTTCATCCAATAATGCTTTCCCAGTGAGGAACCCCAAAAAGAACACACACCAAAGCAGCTTTGCTTCTGCCCTTGGCTACAATTCCTAAGCATTTTTAAAAGCCAAGTTTGCCACAAATGTTCTCTTGACTTACAGTGATAGAGGAAGCCTGAAGACAAGGGTCAATGTACTGCAAAACTCATTGAGGATCTGAGGCTGCACATTTATCATCTTAGCAATATGTGCCTTAACACCGAATGCCTTTAGTAATTTCCATTACCAAAGGGGTTTTTCTCCCCATTAAGCAAATATAGTTATCTTGGGCAAAAACTGCTAAGCTTGTGAAAGCAGTTCTCAGCCCCTTCAGCCAATTAGTCTTTATCATAAAGTCAAAGATACTCTGATTTGTGGTGTGCATTTACTCAGCCACAACAATACTGAGGTAACCTAGGAATCCTACTACAAGTTGGGCCTTCCACAACAATTGAGAGCCTGCTGGAAAAATCCATCTATAACACTAAAATAGATTAAAAAGACTGCAAAGTTGTGTGGAGAAATCAAAGCAGAACCACTCAAGAGCAGATTTGATCCCATCACCAATCATTATATATATGTATTTTAAACTATAACACTGCATTTTGACCTTTAATCTTCTGTTCCTTAGCCCAGAAGAACAAAGTTCCAACTTGAAATGTATCCTTTTTGCAATATCATTTAGAAAGATATATGACCTCAAGTTTTAATTCATGCAGTCATAGAACGTTGTTTCATACAATTATTATGTACCTAAATGTGGAGACATCCACATAGCAGAATAAGCAGTGTCGGAAAGACTGACGTAGCTTGGAGAAATTCATATGAAGCAGCAAGCTCATGTCCTTGCTCAGACCCTGTATTTAAGGCAATGTCATATAGAACTGGTATCACACAACAGAGCATCAGCACTACACCCACAGTGTAGGCTGAAGTCATCAATGACAGCACAGACAGGATGCACATATGTATACATGGTCTCTTGAAGTGAATGACCAAGTTATTCCAATGAGATCCAAAGATCACTCAAAACAGTCACAAGAAATAAAAGTCTCTACCTGGTGGTAATAAATCCAAGCAGAAATGAAACCCTGGCTTGAATGCATAGGAACAGTTAATCCTCAAAAGCTTTTAGTGAAATAAGGAAAGCACTTGCCAGAGAAACATGGATAGTCTGCAGTCAACCCGCTTTGACTGGACCTTAACACATCCTGTGTTAGGCCACTCAATAACCAGACAAGATCTCAGGAAAACCACCAGATTTGCCAGATATTTCAATGTGACTATAAAAATATCAGTCATACCTGCAAAATACTTAAGTATTGACAGTAAGAAGCTGTGTTGTTCATGACTCCGGAGTGGAAGCCTTGATACTTCAACTCCTTAAATAGTTTTCAGCACTCCTCAAATGAGATTGTGTTGGTAATCCTGGTGTCCAGTCCAAATTACAGCAAGTGAAATTGCATTCTGCTTACCTCAGTTCCCCTCACAGTATCCAGATACAGTTTTATACTTGGCTAGCATCTAAAGTTAGGTGCTGTTCCACACCAGAGGTTCCTGCCTGTCAGCCCAATTATTATATATGTCTTGTGCTTATTCAAAGGTTTTGGATTTTGCTTTTACTTATTTTAATAATTACTGTAGAAAAAAATTGCAGAAATGCAATTTGAACACAGACCATGGCAAGGAAAAATCTTCCCAAATTGTGAGACTGATTCATAAAATCACCTTAAATATCTGAAGGTTAAAAATACAGGCTTTTTTACTGTTAAAAGTGATTCCTTACTCATGACAATTCTGAATGGCACCAGGGTTAACAGCAATCTGCAATATTCGGTGTATGGTATTAGAAGTTAGGAACACATGTCAAAGAAAAGGTGTAAAGCTATGCAGTGTGAAGCTATTCAGTGATATTGCCTATTTTCAAAGCAAAATAAACAAGACTGAACCAAATGATGCTTTTCTTGGGATGCATTTGAGATTCAGTGAATAAAAACCTCATCCCATGGAAACATCACTGAGAAATCATTCACTCGTACTTTGCAAGCGGTATTTAGCAAAAAGAACACAAGAAATTAAATTATCATAATTTTATTTCTGTTACAAATTACCACAATCACAATTATTATAAAACAGAGCACTGAGGAAAAGTGACTGTTAGATACAAGATTGGTCAAGGTGTAAAAGCCTCGTCCAAGACTACTACTAGAAAACCTGTGGCTGTGTATTAGAGAAAACATTTCTACGCATCAAACACCAAGTGAAAGAGAATAAGCAGCAGAGTATAATTGACAGGGATTAAAACACCTTCATGTTATGCAAGTTTATGAAAGAAATGGAAGTTAAGAGTATCATTTCTAGCCAAGAGTCTTAAGTAGACCTTTTTACAATTAGCTATTAAGAAAAGCTTCTGCATAAGGTACCAATCTTCATTTTAACTTATCCACGTTGTTCATACATTAAAACAAGCTACTTCCCAAACCATTTCAATTCTAGTCATGAGACTTCACACACTCTCTTACACTTGCTGTGTAAGGCTAAAGAAGTCACTGGAGGAATATGAGACTGTATTATTGCTTTGTAACAGGAACTTGGATGAAAAGTCTTTATTGAGCTCCAAATAAAACACTACTGCATCACTCAACAATCGGGATTTTAAATACACAATTCTTTTGGAAGTGTACACTGTTATACACTTTAAGGCTTTATACAAGAAATACAGGATTTTCATACTCCGAAGCCCATCGCAGTGTTGTCTGGGCACATGGGTAAGTTCAATGCTCTAAGCAGTCCATAATTGTCATGGCAGAAGTTCCTGAAAAAGAGGAAAACATTTATTTGTATACATCCCAAGAACAGCACCTATGGATACTCTTAAAATTGTCAGATTGTAAGCAGTAGCACCAGGCAATTACATATATATAATAAATGTATGTAGATTTATGGAAAACATTGAAGAAGCTACCACTGAAATTCAGTGCAAATGTGATAAAGTGGCTCAATAAGGGCAAAATAATGATATGGTTAATTACAATCATTAACATTACTCGATTGACCAGTTACATAGAGCAATTTACCAGTGTAAGAACACAAAACCCCAGTGAAATGGCAAAACACTTCAAGGCTAATTTGCCACAGAAGAAAGGCTGCCTTCTACTCTGATGCATTTTAAGTCTAGAGACCTTATTATTTTTCCTTCTGTTCAACATCTGATGGATTTCATTTCAGAGAACACTCCCAAAACCCCAGAAATGCAATAGCAGAACACTAGTGCATGTTATTACAGGTACTGCCAAGAAAAGTTTGGTACTGCAAATACATACTTTCTAACTACCTAACACCAATAGTTTGAACTGATGTAGTTTATTGTACACACATGAGAATTGATACATCTTATTTTTATAGGTCATAAAAACTCATTTTCTTAGGAGAAACAGAATGTGAAATGCTGGAAGAAACAATACTTATAGGATCAGAGAGTCATTTGGGTTGGAGAGATCTTAAAGCTCATCCAGTTCCAACCCTCTGCCAGGGGCAAGAACACCTTCCACCAGAGCAGGTTGCCCCAAGCCCTGCCCAATCTGGCCTTGGATACTGCTAGGGATGGGGTACCTAACAGATTCAAAATTAATACCACTGCTATGCTCAATACATGGAGACTTTTAGATATACCAAATTCAGATCTTGCAACTCATTAAAAGAACAGAATTGGACTCAAGCTTTCACACCAAGATAGGCCACAGCTACGTAATGGCAGCACTGCATGCATAAAGGGATGCACATCTGGCATACAATCAAAACAACCACTTCAACCATAGGATAAGTGTGCTCTTAGGAGGGTGATTTTCATTTACACATGTGACCTGCAACATCCAAGCCTTCTGCACCCTGTAACACAATGGTGCAAACAGCCTCTACATGACCTGACAGGCACACGCTTTTTTCACCCCCAAAAAGGGAACGTGAAGTAATTTAAGGGTTTATAGGACAGGGCAGAGTAGAAGAGAAGTGGCACAAATGCACTACAATATAACCATCCTCCATGTAGTAGACACTAACATGGCATATAAAACCCTTAGAGTTGGATAAATACCACAGAATGTTGAATTTACACCTGATTCACTTATTTGCCTACTAGACATCCTTGCTACTGGATATTTTAGTTTCAACCCATCAAGTCTCATTGTATGTGGTTAATATTAAACCTCATATTTGCAAATAAAAGCTTGTTGTGTCTGAATGTAACTGATCATGTGTGATTTAAGATGGGAGGTATTTACATACTCAGTTTTGCCATAGCAGTCCCAGCAGCTGGTATTGAATTTTTGCCATTTGAGCCCAAGAGGGCAGAAATCTGAGTTCTCCTAACCTCAAAAGGGTCTTATGCTAAAGCAAATTGTTATAAACCCATTTTGGATGGACATAAAGCTCCTTTAGTCTGTAACAGCAGTCTCTTGAAATTACTGTGGCATACAGAGGCAGTGCAATGTATGCAACATTGCAAAGCATTTCAAAGTAGAGATCTTTTAGGTGATGTCAACTAAAGGCACTGAGATCATGAGGTCAGCAAGAAAAACTACCATTCCAAGTAGGAAATAAAGAAAAAAATCCCTGTTCTATTTACAAAACACAATCTGAGCATAAATACAATATTTCTTTGTAAATTGAATCCACTGGAAAATGTGGAGCTAGCTATTTCTTCAGCTAATGTTTCTCAATGGACTTGTTCTCCTTCATCTGTGCCAAAAATCAGTCTGCTCCTTGTGCAGAAATGCTTGACTTGGAAAGTAAGCCTACAAAATGCTTTCTTCAGCTTTGGGAAACCTTATTAGAAGTATTTGCTGACCAGATTAGAGTTTAAAATTCCCATTTGAACACTACCAGCATAAAGATCACACCCGTTTTCATTCATCTTCCTCTGTCCAATGAAATACTTACTTGGCTGACATGTTGTCAAAGCTACTTATACCTCTCAATAAACAGCCAGATGACATTGTCCACACACTGGGACAGTTTAATGTCCTATCTAATAATAGCTTTTCACATTAGAACTGAACAGAGCCAATGATTTCTCCTGACCCTACAACTTAGTACCTGCAGTGATTACATAAATTAAATACTTGTGTATAAAGACTTAAGGACCTGATCAAATGCTCCATTACTCATGTGATATGTGTGATATGAGTGAAAATACCTACCAAAGCATCAGAAGATTCAGGTTTTTGTTCTTTTGGCTGTCCAAGGAGGTGGGTTTCCTGACAAGAGAAGAAAAAAAAGATGTTTTTACTAAATTTAAAAGGCTTTCAACTAATAAAAAAACCAATGTAAATTAAACTATAATGAATAGAAACTTAATAAACAAAAAGCTTTAGGTAACATCTGTAATTTTTAAGTTACTAGAATTTATGGGAAAAGAATATATTACAAGCTATTGGTTATGAGGTTTTACAGTTGTTTAAAAGGGAATAGTTTGACCAAATTTAACTAGCTAAGCTAAGGCTTTTTAGACTGCTGATACAAATTAAACCTTTTAAAAGGAGAATTTAGGGTCCTCAAAGTCTTTCCTACATTCTAAAAGGAAACTTTCTAAGTTGCAGCCTCCCTGCTTTTATTGCTTATATTAAAGATAAATTAAGTGAGATTAAAATCTGATTTGATTTATTTACCTTTGCAAATGAAGACCGTTTTAAGGGTTACACATCCTCTGCCTCTGACGAAAGCGACCTCAATTAGTCAAGTCAGAAAGTCTTTAAAAGCTTTGTGTTTATTGCTTCCAGCACGGAACGAGGTGGTCATTAAGGTACCAAAATGCTCTTAAAAATTCCAAAGTTGCACTAGTGAAAAAACGCTCAACAAGATGAAAAACTAATCACAGCTTTCCAGAAAATTCAGCTATTTTAAACCATTTTTAACCAAAAAAATAAAGATTTTGATTTAATGTGGCACTCGAGCAGATCCATACCCTTTGGATACTTTAACCAGCATTTAATCTACTGTAAGTATATATAGATAACATTTAGGTTTATACCATTGTTTTAAAGAAGTGGTACAACGTTTAAGATGAGCCTTTTATGGTGATCGCTGTTAAACATTTGTCCCTGTTTACTACTATTTATGGAGTTTTATTATCAGATAAAGCATAAAATTAATCTCACACACACTGATTTTCTTTCAAAAGTTTATTTAGTATCAAGCAAGGGCAAAACTTTGCTTAACACTACAGAACATTTCAAGACTTGAGTTACAAAATACCACATTATTTGCATTTGGAATTGGCTTCCCTTTTTACGCATGTTTGCAAAGAGAGAATCTAGCAAATGGCTGAAAAGAAAAGCTAAAAACTAAACTGCTGAAAACCTTTAAAATAAAAGGTTACGCTTCTGTTAAAAGAATGGACTAACAGATTTAGTAAACCTATTTTTCTGTTTAACACTAGTTAATCAAAGGTTATTTTTTTGATCACCTATTTTGTCTCAAATACAGTTTGGAAATAACAAAGTTCCTTGGTTTACATTTCTTTCTGTCCAGGTTGTTCTTTCAACAAAAGATTTTAAGGTTCAGTCCATCCATTCAGGTTATTTTATGCACTTTGAGTTAATAAAAAGGGATTGTTCATAGAAAAAATTACTTTGAACAGTATACAGGACTGGTGGAGATTGGATATTTCACAACATCAGACAGTACAATCAGTATCTGGCATATGGCTGGTCTCTGTAGACTCCTTTTGTTGTCCTTGCAGGAAGTGCCTTGTGTCGCGAGTTGGTCCATTCTTCTTGACCTACAAGAAGGGAAACAATAGTTAGACCCCTTCCGGTGTTCTCAGATGATGTATTTATTTTGTCCTTATTGAATTGTGAATTAAGGAGTGATATTTTATTTACAAAGTCTAACAATTGACCCAAAAAATCTGTGTACAACACATGAGCTATCCCACAATGCACATAACAGCAGGGAGTGCGACAAGCTAATAGCAAAAACATATAGGACTCTGGCATTCAGGTGGACCTACTAGTTGCAGAAACATAGGAATGTCAGCTACAGTAGCAGACCTAGAAATAATTATGCTAGGATTAAATGAATGGAGGATATAAATTACACATAAGCAAATAAGCTACACTAAGTTCCTCGCCATCAGTACCAATTTAGGCTTAATTCAGATATGCAATCCAATAGAGAAAAGCCTCCAGTATCACCACAAACACCTGTAGCTTCCAATAATCTAGGGGTGATATCCAGCCTTACTGTAAGCATATACTTCCTCTAAAATGCAAGACATACAGAGGCAATTATAAAAGTATTGAGAGCAAGGGAAATCACTTGTTTGAACTGACAATGAAAAAAGGTTTTAAACAAGCTGTATTTAACACTTCATAATCCATTTTAGTGGTAATAAATATTAACAGAAATTAGCAAAGTATTGTCTTAATTTAGGGTCATACTGTGCCATGTATTTACGGCAAGAGGAAAAACACAGGACCATATGAAGAGCATAATGAAGCAGCACTTGGGTATAGTTCAATTAAGTAAACACCAGAGTACTAAATCATCCCTGAAGAAAAAGGCAAAAGCCAATGCAGACACACAATAAAACCCCAAAATAACCCCAATGAAAACAAAAGCCACCCACAAATACCACCCGTCCCCAAACGAAAAGCAAACACACCTGAAAACAGTGCTATGTATTTCCTTATCTACTGTGGGAAAATTGCCCTGCCCTAAGCAGAGAGGTGTCTGAGTGAACCCAATGCAATCTAGAAGCTAAGGCTGGAATCCAAATGTACTGTAGTCTAACACACAGGCATCACTTCATTTTTCTAGCCCATTAGAATAAATAAATCAAAGTTAACATTCAAAGAACCCTGCACTTTGAATGGTAACTTGCTCAGATTGTTGACAGCTGAAATTTGGTGACAAGAATCCCATAAGTCAATAGTCCAATTTCACAATTTCTTCATTAAAGTCTCACCCTAACTACTTTAGTTTTAAAGCTGTAGGTGTTTGCCTGCAGAGCCCAAGTTATACATCATAGCTTTGTGGCCAGAATATTTGCCTGAGAGGTTAAAGTTCAAACTTGGTATAAGACTGGAAGAATTAAGCTTGTGCCTCAGGCAACTTGCACAGGATCTGATAACAGCAATTGCTTGTGCTGCTTCATCACACAGAAAGCAAGGCTTGTATTAAGCAAGGAGAACCGTAGCCTAATAATAATGGCTAGAGTTAAGAATTAAAGATATCCTGGTTTTAAGTACCACTGCAAGGAACTGTTTAAGTGTAAAGCTGGTTACAGTTTAAGGGGAATACTTGCTCCTTTTCAAGCATTTGGTCCTATCTCTGTAGGATAAAGTCACCTTTTTATCAGCTTTCGTTTTGGTGCCACTCAGGGATCTGAATCCTAAAAATGTTGATATTCATCTCTCTGGACTGGCAAGTGAGCTTCTCTGGAGGAAAAGTTTCGGTACTTCCTGGGAATCTGTGTTTCCTCTTGGCCAGCACTAGGCAGCTGTCTGCTCATTATGCAGCCTTACGAATTTCTTGCTCAAGGCACCTAATGTTCTTTAACTACTGTAAAGATGGTTGTTAGCATCTAACTCTGCATTTAAGGATGCACTTGAACGTCAGCTATTTAAATAAAGTGGATAACCATTTGTATTTGCAAGAACTTCCATGGCTGTAACCCATAATCATTAATCAAGGTATTTAGTCTTCTTCTCAACTTCAGTAAATGTATCACTTAATATTCCAAGTGGCTGTGCTTTGATAAATACAAAACCAACTTTAAATGCAAACACAATGAACAAAAAATCCATATTTTCAACCTTAAATACCACAGCCCACATAAACTGATGGGAAAGCATCTACATTAATCAATTTCATGTATTTCCTCCCCATCAAATTTACATTCACAAGATAGTCTTAGAAGTCTTAGGCTTATAATAGAAAATAGTTTATTTTAATGCTGAAATAAAGATTTAAGATATATATATATATATCAATCAATATTAGTTGAAAATGCTGGGGGATAGAGGCATTTCAAGTGACCTCTTTTGATGAACAGCCTTTCCCTTTAAGCAAATTAATTAGATTAAGCAGCCAACACTGAGTAAACTTCTGTATGAGTTGCATTTATCACAACTAAGTTGAGGTTTTTGTTCCCAGCAGGAAGCATTTTAAATGGAGGTCAAGAAATGCACCATGGAAAACTAAGTAGAGCTCTAAAATCACTGAGGCATCCATAACCCAGAACCACAACTCCTTCACACTTGTTACTAAGTCCTCCAGTGTTTGAGATTTAAGAGATCTAGGTTAGATTTTTCTGATCTCTAGCCAGAGATTTAACATTTATTCCTTAAGCAAAGGTACCTTTCAACATGCTTTATGCTCCTAATCCATAACAGATTTTGTTTAATTAAGCTGTCACTACCACACTTCTAGCTTAAAAAAATGTGATCTTTAGCAGTGGCATATGTTTTTTGCTTCATTACGCATTGTTTTGTCTCCATATGAGTAACCCACTGCCCTCATGTCTATTATCTACCTAAAGTACCTCCATAACTTTTACATAATGAGTCCCTGCTCAATTTCCCAACACTGATGCATGAAAGTTAATACAAAAAGACCATATGAGCCTAAAATGCACTCAATTAGGCCCTGACTTGAATTAGAACTTCAGCATGCCCTTACCTTGTACCAAGTTTCTTACCATTAGCAAGGGTGGGCAGTTGTGCCAAACTAGCAGCATTTGCTTTCAGCTGCAAACAGCTCCTGAAAAAAGGTCCTATATCCCATGTTTTTCCCTTAAATATCATTCAACATGACAGGAAAAGGATACTTGAATTCCAATTCTGATCTTCTATTTCCTTGATTTTAGTTTTACACAACTATGTCCACTAAGAGCCTACAGACATTCCCCTTCAGTATTTTTCTCAATAACCACACAAAGATCAATGTGGCAATGCAGAGATCCCTGAACAGCTGTTATCCAGTGCAGAGCTGAAGTTTGCCTTATGGAAGTTCTTCTTTAACTGTATCTTTCCAAGAGTGTACTACTGTAGTCATTTAGCTTACAAAGCTACTCACCATAAGATTCATATGTTTCTTCACTCAGTCCGTGGCCATAGTCATAGTAATCTGCTCCACTGTATGAGAGGAGAGAAACAAGAAAAGCAATGACATTTTAAGCAGTGCTTATCATGACACATTCTGCCTTTGAAAAGAAGAAAGGTTAAAGGATTATAAACATGTTCTAAGACAAGACAGGTAAGCAACTATGTGACAATGAGAATGTAGGTGCTATCTGGTCATTAATTAGAAGAGAAACTATATTTACTTTCATTAGGATATTTTTCCACCACTGAGCCCCTTATCCATAGCGTAAGTGTGGATGTGGGAATTTTATGTTTAAAATCATACAGTTGGGAAGTGTGAAGATCTTACAATTGCCAATGAAGGAAGAGTAGGAGGCATAGGTACCGAGCCAATTCATTTGTCAAACTTCTTTTCATTACCTATTGTTGCCTTGTATTTTGCCTTTGCATCTTTGAATTTGCTGACAGAAATACAATAAAGGACATAGCAACTATGATCAGCAAGTCACTTAAGTGTCTTCAAGACAAATGTACCTCTATGCTACCATTTTAACAGGCAGATAAGTAACAACAGGAACTGAATTAAAAGCAGGAATTTGGAATTGTTAGGATTCAAGAGTACAAATACCATTAACCAAAGCTGAAAAGTCTTTAGTTTCATGACAGCATTTATGTGTGTATTAAGACCACTGAATGGAAACTGAAGAACAAGTCCTGTTACATACTGCCTTCTCATTATGCTTTCGTATTTCAGGGAAATATACATAGTCTTTTATACAGTTGACAGAAGTCTATTATATATGTTTGTAGGACATAAAAAGCAAGCCTAATTGTTTCTTTCCTCTTCTTTCTAACCACGGGTAGACCCAGGGCTGATAACATTTGGAAGATACTCTAAACTGATGCTATAAAGCCATTACCTTGTGAGTGAGAAGGGAAGAGATAATATCTGATCACTTGCAAGTAATTACATTGACAAAATGTTTCTATCATTAGATTGATTGCAAACAAATTAAAAACCTGAGAGAAAAAGCAATTTATAGCCTGAACAACTTAACAATAGTTTATTGCATTTGGGTTGTTGGTTTTAGTTTCTTTTATTTTAACTACAAGGCTTTAATTCCCACAATATAATCAAGGCCAGAATCATAGGATGGTTTGAGTTGGAAAGGTCTTTAAGATCATCCAGTTCCAATCCCCCTGCCATGGGCAGGGAAGTCTCACACTAAACCATGTCACGCAAGGCTCTGTCCAGCCTGGCCTTGAACACTGCCAGGGATGGAGCATTTACGACATTTCTGGTGCATATCGAATGTGTGTGCAAACGTGTATCTGAAAAGTGTGGCTAAGTATTCATTTTTGCTACTATAAGGCTTCCTAAACAAAAACTTAACCAGAATGCCCTATAAAGGTATCTGTAAGCCTTAATATTACCTGTGGTTTGTCAGTCCTGTGCTGGGGACCCCAGAATAAGAAGGTTAAAGTTGGAAGCGCAAGAAATAACAATTTTGTCCTGCAGCAGCTTTATTCTAACAACCAACTTAAAACTGACATTCACTATCCTTCCACACAGCACTTGATTATTTAAGGCTGTCATCAAGTTTAGAAGCCCATAGCAGCTGAGCCCTATCCCTGTATCTGTCAAACCTGTCAGAATGACTTTTGTAGAGTTTCATTTCATAGAAAATAGCTACTAAACAACAAAAAAAAGTCATTTTTACAGCATACAAACTGCAAAACAAATATCAGAAAGAAAAAGAACATCTTATTTAAACTGGAAGTCTATCACTTCATGACCCATCTCTGTTAACAAACCCTTCAGAATTAATAATCTGTCCAAAAAGCACACATTACAATGGGAAGACAAGTTGCCTAGTGCAATTCAATACATTGACTGCTCTCATTTGTGCTCTATGCACAATGCCAATGTTCTCAGTCCAACTGTATGTTAAACAAACGCAAAAGATCAGATAAGACAAAGACTATGAATGTACCCAAAGAAAAGGGTACATGCATATGGGTGTAAGGAGTTCTGGGTAAAAAGGAAACCTTAAAGATTGCTTCATCTCTAACAGTCTGAATGGCTCATGGAGTTTATAGCCAAGACCAAAGATAATTGTGCTTTTAGAGAAATTACAGGAATATCTGGTACTGTATAGAAAGTTACAGCTTACAAAAGTTATTTCCTCTCCAAAGACATTTATAGGGGTTTTATATAGGTTCTCCAGTAGCTTAGCATTCTGACCAACTATTCAAACTATCTCCCTTTAATGGATTTATTCTGCAAGGAAAGCCCTTTTCTCCCTATTCTTTTCATTTTGGCTCATAGAAAAAGAGAACAAAACATTCTTTACTTCATGTGCCTCCCTCCTTTCAGAACAAGGGAAAAGCATTTCATGAATCCTACCATTTTTAACTCAGCAAGACTAAACCTGGAGTCTGCTTTGAATTCCTGTGTTTTCTTATGAGAAATGTCTTGAGGCCATTTTCTCCAATTATCTTAATTTTTACTTCTGCAGTTATTTACTTTGTAGATGGATAACTACATTACATGCTATAGTCAGTTAAGTTTTCAAGCATCTTCCTAACCATCAAGTAAACAGTACAAGTGCAGTCAACACTGGAGTGCTGGCTGCAATTCACATCATTTGTACATAGAGCCCTTGCTTTTATCTCTTCATATTTAACTTCTTTTGAATCGCCATTCCAGCACAAAGTCTTTGGGCTGACACAACAGAAAACAGAGATGGCAAAGTGAAACACACTTGGATTTTCCATGTCAATATAAAACCTTGGAACCCCCTGATGATATGGAAGGATTAGCAAAAAAAACCCCAATAAACTTAGGTCTAATTGCTGAGGGCTGGCCATTAATCCTACAATGTTTAGAGGAAGTGTGAAGTGAGGCTTAAGTAGTTTAAAGCCAGGGGGAAGCACCTCTTCTTGTGCTCAGGAAACAGCCTGACAAGAGCAGCCTCAGAGTTTAACACTGCATCACTGATAAAGTAAAGCCTTAGAGGAGCTTTTTTATCTAGTAACACAGAGGATTGGGAAGCTTCCTGCCAATTTTCCAGAACCACTGTGCTGTGAGAAGTGTCTTAAAATACTTTAATTTAGAGGTATTCAACATAAGCCTTCAAAGGTCTTATGAAATGACCTGAATTTCTCAGGCTTTCCTGCTAAGCTGATTGTTTCTGAAAACATCTTGACAAACCATAATAAAAAACCCCATATCTTTACAAAAAAACAACCCCAATAGCAGTAACTGCATCTTAGAATCATAGAATAGTTAGGGTTGGAAAGGACCTTAAGATCATCCAGTTCCAACCCCCCTGCCATAAGCAGGGACACCTCACACTAAACCATGTCACCCAAGGCTTCATCCAAGCTGGCCTTGAACACTGCCAGGGATGGAGCATTCACAACCTCCCTGGGCAACGGTTAAGTCTTAGGAACTCTCACCTTTTATACTGTATTAACTATTAGCTTATTCTTTCCAGAAAGTTAGAATATCCTCTTGGGACAGATAACAATGGCAGTTTTGACCTAACACTCACAAAGNGGTTAAGTCTTAGGAACTCTCACCTTTTATACTGTATTAACTATTAGCTTATTCTTTCCAGAAAGTTAGAATATCCTCTTGGGACAGATAACAATGGCAGTTTTGACCTAACACTCACAAAGGTATCAGAATAGGCCACTGGGCTACTTCTGGGACAATTGTAGAAAAACAATGTTAAAGACATAGTGCAAGTAGTCCCTGGTATTTCCAAAGAGAGGATAAAGGTAGTCAAAACATAAGGTGATTAATAAATACAATTGCCATGGCTCTTTAGATTTGATACAGGCATCTTTTAGCATCAGCATTATGCCATTGCTCTGTTTGAAACAAAAGTAGTATGGGAGGGAGCCTGACTGCAAAGGGGAGAATGAATGAGAAGTCTCTGAAAGCTTGGAGTTTACTGGATAAGCCTTGACTTAAGCACTGACAAGCCTGGTTACTGGATTTAAGCACTGAAAGTTTCTTCA
>NDXB01006962.1:0-28185 GCA_002631895.1 Agapornis roseicollis
AACCTGTGGAAGGTGCATTCTTTTGATTCTCCCCCCATCTCTCTGGAAGCAGGGGAGGGCAAGGAAGGGGGGGGGGTTGAGTGAATGAAGGAGCTGCGTGGTTGGTTGGGTTTAAACCACGACAATGGGTTTGAGGTGACGCCCCAGCTGCTTGAGCAATGGTTTGTCGTGGGATTCCCAGAATTACATTGCAGAGAAAACCAGCAAAATACAACAGTTTGACTTTCGGGAGGCAAATAAATGTCTTGGGTATGGTGTCAGCAGCCTCCTTACAGTAAGGAATGCCAAAACTAATCCTGCTGCTGCTGTCCCCAAGGTAGGAAACACTGCAGATGGGGATAAACATCAAGATAACAAAGTGTCATATCAAACAGTGGCCAGAGGGTTTTCCACCAGCTATTAGTGTGCGCATAAAGAGTTGCTTGCCAATTGCCAACCTCTAATCCCAGATTAAACCAGATTGAATTATCTATGGTGGGATGAGAGAGGATGCAGAACTCCAAGGTGTTTGGGAAGCTGAGCAACGTCCGCCTTCATCTGAGAGCTATTCCTTATAGAAGCACGAAGCAGAGCTGTCTGTTAGTTCCATTTCAGCAACACATGCAGGGAGAGGTGGAGGCCAAGTGTACTGAAACAGCAGATTTGGGAGGACCTCCGTAAGGCAAAGCATGCAGAATAAGGCAACAGAGTAAGCAACATCCTACCTTAGCCTGCGGTAGGGACAGAAAAGCAGCTAACATTTCATTCTCACTTCTCACCATCAGATTGCAGGGAATGGGGCTCTGTGCCTTGAGAAAGCAAAAGCTGGGCCCGCTCCTGCTGCCAGACAGGTCCTGGCGGAGCCATATCCTCTCCTACATGTTGACAGGGTTGTGAATTAAAGGCTGTGGTTTGATGTGAGGCAAAGGCAGCCTAGAATAGATTCTTTTCCTCACTGCAAAGGTATTTGCGAGTCGCTGCTGCTTTCTGCAGTCTGGGAAAAGAGCTGCAGCAACGGCTGTCCATGAGAGCAGAGCGGTTCCCTATAGCTTGGGGTAATGCAGTGCAATCCAGACAGCGTGGGAAAACCCTCCCAGTTACCCCAGAGAGACGAGGAATAGATAGCTGGGAGGGGGGGAGGATGTGAGCCTTCCTTTACAGGAGGTCCTTAAGGGCAGGTTACACAAACATCTATCAGTGGGGCCATAGGAGAGCTGATCCCGCCTTGCGGGGATGTAATGGACTACGTGACCTTTTCAGGTCCCTTCCCACCCTCTGAGTCTGTGGGCAGAGGTGGGGGAAGGAATAAATCCTTTCTGGCTGTATGGACAGATGTGTGTGTAAGGCTGTACTTGCCTGAGTACAGGCTGCACCATCATGAAAGCTACAGTGTAGGCTGGGACCTGATTTGAGTGCAGTTCTTTGGGTGTCATCAGTGTCTGCTGCCCTGTTCAGCTGCCTTTTGTGTTTTCCCATCTCTGCTGCATTAAGCATGGATTTAGATACAGAGAGGGTGGGCTGAGACCTTCACAGAGGGAGTACTGAGGCAGGGAGGTCTTAATCTACAGATAGGTAAGTGGAGAGCACTGCAGCTTCCCTGGGGGCTGTGTTATCTGCTACCTTCCCATGACAGGCTGGGGATCACTTGTGGCTGAATAGAGAGCCAGAACAGGACCAGAACTAAATGCAAGAGCAGGAAATTGGGGAAATCTTCTTATGGTTTAGGTGCTGCCACCAAGATTAAATGATTTGACTAAGATGAAGAACAGGGTCTCTATGGCAGGATCGCAATGCATTTTGTGACCCAAAGCCACAGAGTGTCTTGTGACCAAGGCTACTTCCCTAGCCACCAGATCTTTTTAGAAGGCACCCAAATGCTATAGGAGCATTGATCCAAAATTACCAAGGCTCTTGGAATCCCTTGGGACAGCTGGCTGGGATGTGTTACCTCTCTAGAGGCACTTTCAGCAACTACAGGAGGAACTTCTGCTGATTTCATGAATCAGAATCATAGAATCACAGAATGGCTCGAGTGGGAAAGGATCTTAAGATGATCCAGTTCCCATCCCTTGATAGGGGCAGGGACCCCTTCCACTGGAGCAGGTTGCTCCAAGCCCCTGTGTCCAACCTGGCCTTGAACACTGCCAAGGATGAGGAATTTACAAGTTCTTTGGGCAACCTCTTCCAGTGCCTTGCAGCTTCCAGTACCGAATTTCTGCATTATATCTAACCTAAATCTCTGCTGTTTACATTTAAACCCACTGCTCCTTGTCTTATCGCTACAGTCCCTAATGAAGGGTCTCTCTCTGGCATCCTTATAGGCCCCCTTCAGACACTGAAAGCTGCTGTGAGGTCCCCACACAGCTTCTCTTCTCCAGTCCCAGTTTTCTGAGCCTGTTAAAAAGGGAAAATCCCTTCTATTGGAAATTAATGGATCATTAATTGCTCCCAGCCATCATTAATGGTGATGGCTATCAGCACCAGCATCTATGAGCGTGGAGCAACCCCCCACACAGGTTCCACACAGGAGGTAGCTGAGGATGTCCCCTTAGATGGACAGGCATCCCGGCTGTGCGTGTGCCCTCACAGGGAAGGAATTCAGGGTGGAGCCCAGGGAAACAATCCCAGCTTCGTAGTGGTGATTAAAGCAGCCGTTAGATTACAGCACCGGATCAGGTCAGATTAAACAATGAGGTCAGATGACGGAAAGGAGCCATCTGTGCATTGCAGAGGGCTGGGAACCTTGTGGGGACAGAGTGTGACCCGACGTCCCACAGCCCATCGCTGTCACTGAGGCCACCGCTTCCTTCTTGCTTTGTCAGCCTCCCCACCGCCACTGCGAGGAGTGCTCTGCCTAAATCTGATCTGCTTCAGATAGGAGAATACCCCCTGCTGCAGAAGGAGAGGTCCTGTCCCCAGCCCCCCTTCCCTTTCGCTGCTTCACTTTTCCTCTATGGGACCCAGGGATGTGAGGAATGATGGGATGAAGGTCTGGCTTCCTTGGGACACTGGGCTGTAAGGGTGGGACTCTGACCATGGCCAAGGGGTTGTGGATGGGCAGGAGGGTTTGTGTTCACAGTGAGAATAGGAAACACAAAGAATTGCAGAGATGGGAGAAGCATTTTCTACAGGAACTCCTGCTGCAGTTTCCAGCTGCACTTCTCACCTTTTACTTACACTGTTTCTATGAGATGCTCCCTGGAATCATGAGGTCTTGTCATTGCCGTTCTCCAGCCTTAAGCACATATCCTGGAGGAGGATGCTAGATTTCAGAGGATATTTCCTACCTCCAAGGCTCTCCCATGGCCTTCTGCACCCTGAGGCTCAGCCGTGGCCAACAGTGGGAAGCTGCCCCAGGGAGTGGGAGGTCACTTTGCTCTGTATCTCCTTGCACTTCCCTCAGACTGATTTACTGGCATGTTTATCCATCATCCCTGCTCCTTTCATTTGTTCTCCCTTACTCTGTTCTACAGTTTCTGTGCCCCAGGAAGAGCTGCAGGGCCTTGACCAAGGTACCTGTGCAGAGCTGTCTGATGCCACTGGAGATATCCCAGGGTACCTGTGATGTCCACACAGGGCTAGGAAGACCCATGGGAGACCTGCATCCTTTAGGGTAGCAGCTAGGTACTTGGTAGGACCCTGGGCATCTCCAGTGGCACTAAGCAGGTCTTTGTTAGCAAGATAATCATTTAATGTCTTTCTAAACTGATTTTGATAGTAATTTTTGTTGGTTTTATTTCTTTTCCATTTATTTTTCAGGGTTAACTTAAGTCACCCGAGGGAGGCATGCGATGGGGAGCAGCTGCAGGTGCAGATATGGTACAACCGTCACCCTCCTCCCTCATCCCTCCCTGGGTCTAACGTTGGTCTCTAACTGCTGTGACAGCTCAATTCTTTGTGTCTACAATTGGCAGTTTTCTTCTGTCATTAATCATAACGACTCCTGGCTGCTGGCAGGAGCTGATAGATTGAGGCTGGAGTTTCCTAAGGAGCACCACGGGGGGCCCAATAGCTTTGAATTAGCAAAGATAGCAAAAACGCTTCTCAAGAGGACAGCCCAAGGAGGTGTGTGCAGCAGATCAGTGAGGACATTAGTGATGACCACGGTTAAGTCTGCAGTAACAAAGACTTTCTTTCCTGAAGAACTAACAAGTAAACAGGAGTTCAATACAAGAGTTAAACACCAACCATGCCCTGTCCCACTGATCTTTCCCATCTTCTGCAGGGGGAACACGTGCGGCTGCTCGTAACCCAGAGCTCTGTTGCTGTGGGGATTATCGACTGCGAGGTGGACTGGAAAAAGCCCTAATCTCTTTCCTGCCAAACTTTGTGCTTATCTGCAACCAAAAAGGCCACGTAGGGGTTTTTGTTTCTGTTTTTTCTCTTCTCTTTGGGGACTTTGGTGATTGACGAGTTTGCAGAGTTACAGCTTTTTGCTTTCTTCATTTGCCACCTCCTTTGGCATGAAGTGTGAACCAGCTGCTCTTAAAAGGAGGATATCTTGCTTGGGGTCTCTGTAGCTTCAACGTGTCTTTGGGTCTATCAAAATGATACAGAGGCGCTTTAGAATTACAGAATCACAGACTGGTTTGGGTTCAAGGGACCTTAAAGCTCATCCAACGCCTTGACATGGGCAGGGACACCTTCCACTAGAGCAGGTTGCTCCAAGCTCCATCCAACCTGGCCTTGAACATTGCCAGGGATGGAGCATTCACAGCTTCTATACATTCACAACTTCTTCTTTAGATGCTTCCTAAAGCCCCAGGGGCCTTCCAGCTTCCATCTGGCTAAAGTAACAGTATAGGAAATGGAAAGATGTTGGCTGTAGAAGAAAATTAACAACTTCTCTCCTTTGGTGTCAGGAGATGAGGGACAAGGGAAACCTTGGCTTGCTTGAAACGGAAATGCTTGAGTCTTCATCCTTCAGCATGTACAGGGGTGAGAAGACAGGGCTGAGAATGGCTCCAGTCCACCAGAGAAGAGAAATGGGCCCTTCCCAACCCTGTCCCACCATGTCAACCCCAGCATCTTCCTCCAGCTATCCCTGCATAGGTGGTAGGAAGTGCCTGTGGAATGCCCATGGCACCCATATCCTGTAGCTTCCTGAAACTGCCTCCTTGCAGCTATCTCCCCACTTCCATAGTGCAGGTATCATGGTGGAGTTTGGCTGGAATTTAACCCATCCCTGACAGCAATTCCTCAGACACCATACAGACATGTATGGAGAACATGACACAAGACCATGTTTGCCCTCATTGCTGCTCCTTCACTGCCCTGGTACCTTGCAAAATGCACTCCTTTTCCCTTCCTTTCTCATCTTTTGACACACAGCCTGTAAATAATCCTTACAACCATTTTACAGGCACCTTCTTACTCCAGTGCTTGCATTCTTAGGGGCTGAAAGCCTAAGAGCTTAAAGCACTTCATATTATCTCCCCTTTATTAAAATAGGTTTGTCCCAGCTGTTTGTTGATCAAAGACTGAACTTTGTCTTAGCCTATGTCTCTTGGAACATGCATGCTTGTTTAGTTTACTCACTTTTGAGTGGACCATTGCCTTGCCCTGGTGAGTGCAACACTGTGATTGATTGTGCTAGGCACAGATGTGAACTGAGCTGATCTAGCCGCTGGGAACTATATGCTGGAAGAGAGAACAAGAGGCAGAGCGCATCTCACTCCAGCCAGCAGGCACCATAGGATGTGCCTTAGAGGTACCTTTCATCACATAACAAAAAGGCATTCCAATGGGATGGGCTCTGCTCACTGCTGTGAGGTAACTACACGTGGATGACACCTTTTGAACAGCATCAGCCAATGTCATCCTCTTGTGCAAGGGATTTCTTGCTCTTGGGAGAGCACCTTCAAGGTGCTACGTGTGTAGATGGAGCATACATAGCGACCCCGAGACTTTCAATTAGGCAGTATGTCAGATGAAGCACAGAGGAAGGGAAATGGCTGGGGAAGGGTGGGCTGAACTTGTTCAAGATCATTGTTCGGGGCTGGTTGCCAGAGCTGTCTGGTCATGCCCTCTGCTTTCTGAAGCGTCACATCTCAGCAGTTGCTCTATACCTGACTGTCCCTTACACACATCTTACAAGCACTGAATGCAGGAGAAAACCCCGGGTGAATCAGGAACAGCTCAGACCTTTCAGATCACAAGAAGCCAAGAGGAAGGCCTAATGTATAAGGCAGCTTGGTTTGAACTTGCTGGTGTTTTGTCTAACCCACCTGTGCTCCTTCAAAGCACTCAATACTGCAGAGGCTTTGAGACATCTTTCATCAAGGCCATCATGCTGCTTGACATCCTTCCATAAAGAACATTAACTTCTGAGCAAGCTTTAAGTTATTTAGTCCCCTAAATCAAGACAGTAGCACAAAGAGCTACTGTGGAGGACTCCTGTGTCCCCTTTATCAGAGGACACTTCTGCATTGACCCTCAGGGCACAGAAAGAACTTACCCATCATGTAGGCTGAAAGCCATCCTCAGTGGTGACTGAGATTTGAAGAGAGAGCATAAAAAGGGGCAGAAGATGCAAGGAGATGTCTAGAAGCTGCTCTTTTGGGCAGATTGAGGAATTGTCCTCTAAATCCTTCATGCTGGCTATACAGTAAACCCATGACTTTGCTTCTTTTTTCCCTATGACTCTAAATTTGCCACCTTGCTGGACGGGGTAGATCTATCCCAGCATATCCCTAGTCAGTGTGATGCAGCACCTGTGAACACAGCTAGATCTCAAGTGAGCTTCATCAAAGAGAAACAACAAAGGCTGTTGAAATGCTGGCTATGTCCAGAACCCCCCCCCCAGGTATTTCCTCTGCTGTCCCTCCATCACTGCACACATTGTGGTTCTGTATTGCACTGGGATCTTCTTTTTTCTCCCCAGGGAAAAATCATTATGGTCTTATTATAAACTGATTTTCTATAGGACCAATTGCAGTACTACACAAAAACTAGTAAACATCTGCTGTTTGTTTGCAGAAGAGCTCATATAATATGACCGGCCATTTCCCAGCCTAAAAGGAGGCACCCACAGGGAGAAATTTACTTCAACAATGCTGAAACGAAGGAAAACAGCACTTATCTTGGGCTGATGAATGTCCTCCTGCATAGACAATGAGCAGGTAAGGTGAGGACCAGGGTGTCCTCTCTCTTTTGAGGGCACAGAGTGGATCAAAGGAAACGTCAATAACCTGCTCCATCACTCAGCCTTCATCCTCATCCGGGAGACCTCTCCATGTTGTGCGCTCCTCTGCTTTTAACCTGGCGGATCCCTGAGGATGGCAGGTAGGTAGGAGAGACGTTCACAGTTATTCTTTCAGCCTACACAAACCATTCCCGGCGTGGCCTGATGCTAATCTGCTTTCATCATTTTCCCTCAGTGTGGTGCCAGGAGGAGACGGTGAATCTCTCTGCAATAAACTGTTAATTCCTCTGCTGCATGTTTATCTGCCTGCAGCAGTTGCCTGAAGATGTCTTTCTTATTTGGATGGAGCAGCCCTGTAATAAGTCACCCCCAGTTATCTCGGGGTTTGCAGTGACTGGATGCACCCCTTTTCTCCCCCTTCTTGCCAACGAATTAAAACCACACCATCTCCTGATCCACATAGTGCTCTGTCAGACAGAATGGGGTTTATTCCAGCTCTTAATTTGCTTAACACGTTAAGGCTGGTGCCAGATTCACTGCTCTGGTACTCAGCCAATTGCTCATGCTCAAGCAAAGTGGGTGTCCATTGATGATATTCCTGAGTAACTTGCTGGGACAATCTGCACATCGGAGGCACTGGGGAATCAGGCTCAAGGCCGCACAAATTCAGCCCCTCACACTGTCAAATGACACAGCTGGGATGGTGATAGTTCACCAGGTTGGGCTCTGGTCTATTGGCACATCTGCTGTATATGGATTGTGGCGAGTGTGGGAGGATGCTGCGTGATTTGGTAGATGAAGGCTTGGCTCCTGGGAAAACAGCCTTTCTCCCTGGAGAGGTGAAGGAGGATTTCTTCCAGAGGCTAATCATATACACAGAGCTTAAACACGCCGCTTCTTCAACCTCTTTAAAGGCACCCCGAGGAGAAATCTGCGCCCAGTCTTTAAGGAGAGGTCACAGAAACAAGTTTACTTTATGCCATTCACTGCTATTCCTTCTCTCTCCAGAGATTTTGATGCAAGGCTGGCATCCTCGCTCAGGCCTGAGAGCTTGGACACATCAGGGTTATAGTAGTGTGAGTGCACATCAGGGTTATAGTAGTGCGAGTGCACATCAGGGTTATAGTAGTGCGAGTGCACATCAGGGTTATAGTAGTGCGAGTGCACATCAGGGTTATAGTAGTGCGAGTGCACATCAGGGTTATAGTAGTGCGAGTGCACATCAGGGTTATAGTAGTGCGAGTGCACATCAGGGTTATAGTAGTGCGAGTGCACATCAGGGTTATAGTAGTGCGAGTGCACATCAGGGTTATAGTAGTGCGAGTGCACATCAGGGTTATAGTAGTGCGAGTGCACATCAGGGTTATAGTAGTGCGAGTGCACATCAGGGTTATAGTAGTGCGAGTGCACATCAGGGTTATAGTAGTGCGAGTGCACATCAGGGTTATAGTAGTGCGAGTGCACATCAGGGTTATAGTAGTGCGAGTGCACATCAGGGTTATAGTAGTGCGAGTGCACATCAGGGTTATAGTAGTGCGAGTGCACATCAGGGTTATAGTAGTGCGAGTGCACATCAGGGTTATAGTAGTGCGAGTGCACATCAGGGTTATAGTAGTGCGAGTGCACATCAGGGTTATAGTAGTGCGAGTGCACATCAGGGTTATAGTAGTGCGAGTGCACATCAGGGTTATAGTAGTGCGAGTGCACATCAGGGTTATAGTAGTGCGAGTGCACATCAGGGTTATAGTAGTGCGAGTGCACATCAGGGTTATAGTAGTGCGAGTGCACATCAGGGTTATAGTAGTGCGAGTGCACATCAGGGTTATAGTAGTGCGAGTGCACATCAGGGTTATAGTAGTGCGAGTGCACATCAGGGTTATAGTAGTGCGAGTGCACATCAGGGTTATAGTAGTGCGAGTGCACATCAGGGTTATAGTAGTGCGAGTGCACATCAGGGTTATAGTAGTGCGAGTGCACATCAGGGTTATAGTAGTGCGAGTGCACATCAGGGTTATAGTAGTGCGAGTGCACATCAGGGTTATAGTAGTGCGAGTGCACATCAGGGTTATAGTAGTGCTACAACCACGGAAAGCGACCACTCTGGCTCTTCCTGCTGATCTCTGCTCTGTGAAGGCAGGTCTTTTACCTCCACTGGGATGTGAGTACACAGATCAAGGGTCCAGGGATCAGCAGAAAAGGACACTAACCAGTGTGAGTATTTAACCCATGTGTGTAATTCAGCTCCTACAGAGAGATAGTCTCTCCCCATCCAGCGGTTACTCCATCAAACAGCAGTTTATAAAACTGCTGCAACTTCCAGGTACCAAAACCAGCTCATAGGTAGATGCAGGTACCAAAATCTGCTGTAGGTGTTAAGAGCCAGAAAAATCTGGTGTTTGCCTGTTGGAGATGACCTGCTCAGGAACACAGCATTACACACACCTCTTACTCAGCAACCATAACATTAATTGTGTTTGTATTAGTCAGACGCTTTCAGTGTTCACAATTTGAGGGGTGGGAATACTGTTAAAGCCGTCCTTAACAATATTCCTATAGCTCCAGGCATCCTTTTTGGAAGACATTTAATGATATTTTTTTATACGGGGCCATATTTCACAGTCATAGACTGGTTTGTGTTGGAAGGGACCTTAAAGGTCCTCCAGTTCCAACCCCCCTGCCACTGGAGCAGCTTGCTCCAAGCCCCTGTATCCAACCTGGCCTTGAGCACTGCCAAGGATGGGGCAGCCACAGCTTCTCTGGGCACCCTGTGCCAGCAGCCAGTAGAGCACGATTATCTTCAAGGGACTTCAACCAAAGATGCTTTCATCCTGGATCTGGGAGGTTGAGAGGGGATTTTTAGCATGGGAAGGTGGAAGAGGCTGCCCTCGCGTGGTAGCTTTAAGGAAACATCCCTTTCTAACAGCCGGCTTTCCCATGCTTAGGGGATTCCCAGGGAAAGATAAACTCTGGAGGGAAGTTCCCCGGGTCACATTTTCATTCAGACCAGTGGCACTGAGGATTGAAGAGATGAGTGAAGGGGTATCCTTTTCTAAGCTTCACACAGTTGCTGTCTAGGAAATCAGCACATCTCCACGACAGTGTTAGCATAATAGATATAACAAACATAAGAATAATAATATCAACTTAAGCACATGCCTCCAACAAACCAAAGCGCCGAAACATTGAAGAAGTTTCACAAAGCAAAGCCAGATTCCATCTCAGCGATGCGGTGAAACTTGTTCCGGTCACAGGTGCCACCTCGTGTTCCCAACACCTTCCGTGCAACCTCTGCATTGGCTGTTGTTGTATCCTGGTGTACCAGGTATCCAGCCTGGCTCAGGTTGTCATAGGAACTGTCACAGGAACTGTCATAGGAACTGTCATAGGAACTGACAGGGCTTTGGTACTGTTTTATCCTCTGTCCCTGGAACAAGGCTCCAGCTTTAGGACTTGCTTTAAGAAGTTGTTCTTTTTCCCTGCATCCCTAATAAATTTAAACAGCATTTCCATCCATTCCAATAGCAGGCACAACACGGAACATGCCTTTATGAAGGCATTGCTTTCCTCTGCCCCCTAAATCTGTTTGTCAGTGTCTGTGCTTTCTGCATTTGACCTCATCTGGATGGGTGGTGAGGGAGGACTGCCCCTGGTGCTGATGGAGTTGCTGGTGTCAGGTTCTCCCCACTTGCATTGCTGACAGGGAACATGGGAAAATGCTTCCATAGAAACCTGGTTTGGAGAAAGCTCAGCTGTGGTTCTTCCTCTGCAGAAGTCCGGAGAGGTCAGAGAAAGAGCTGAGGCTTGGGCTGGTCTCAAATGGACCATCGAGGGGTCTGCAATGCTGGCTCTCAGGCATCTTTATCTGCCTGCATTGTCTGATATTACCTCCTGGGAACATGACCAACCAGTCTGAACAGCAGAGAAACCAGGCTGGATTCCCTCTCCACACCCACAATGACTCTCTCCCTAGTGGAAGACACCACAGGCACTGCTGACAGTGCAGCTGAGAATCTCTGTTCCCACCATGAAGGTGATCGTGGCATCCCCAAGCAGCGCTTTGACAGCTTGCTTATGAAGGTGGAGCAGCTTCTGTCCCCCTCCTTAGCAGCAATCTCCTGCCACGCTGTCCCCAGGGACATCCACTTCACATTCCCTCCCTTCCCCTCCAGCTGTGGGATCTGCAGAACAGCAGTTCATGACCACAGAGGGTGCTGTCAGCACCAGGGATGTGCTTGCAGGCAAACGCTGGCAGCTATTCCTGCCTGTAACCCATAGCTCCTTTCACAAGGATGCCTTCTCCTCTCCACGCTGATAGTCCTAGACTGAAGCTGTAAGGAGGGATCTCAGCTATCTCTTACACAAAACCCTACCTGCTTTCCTTCATATAGATATGCCTGGTGGGGGTAGACAGGATGAACAAGCAACACAGATGAATGCGTGTGTCCTCCCCCCCCTTAAAGTCCAGTGAGACAAAGGCTGTTCATGACTATTGGGTGTATTCAAGAGATTTGGCAGCGTATTTGAAGAGCTTGAACACACGGCAGGGCCTGAAACACCTTCAGGTTACGTATGGGACAGACACACCTGTACAGGCAGATGTTGTGCCTGCCAGGTCCTAGTGCCCCTGCTCTTGCCAGGCCCTTCCTGCAGGAATTCAGACTGCTTTTCCCACCACAACAGGGTGATGGGGAAACCCCCTGAGCAAGCCAGTGTGACCTTAAAGCTGCCTGTGCTTTGACCAGAGACCTTGAGAACCACAGAATCATTGAACAGCTTGGGTTGGAAGGGACCTGAAAGCTCCTTCGGCTCCAACAGGGACCCCTTCCACTGGAGCAGCTTGCTCCAAGCCCTTGTGTCCAGCCTGCCCTTGAACACTGCCAGGGGTAGGACATAGACAGCTTCTTTCCTCTCAACTATATTGTTCTAGTATTTTACACATATCCCACATTCTAGGAGCCCTTACCAAGCAGTGGCTTCAGCCCCACTGGGGTGTAGTGTGAGTGTCTTCTGAGCTGGTACAACCTGAGGCAGGCATAGGAACACCCACAGCACCACACCTGAAGGTCTGATGGGAACTGGTCATGACCCAGCCCACCAGGAGCAGCAGCCAGAGGCTGTAACTGTGAATAACCGTTTGCTGTTCATCTCCGCATCCCAAAGGCCTTTCCTGCAACTGCTCCCAGGCAGACATGGAGACTTGTGCTGTGCTTTCCCAGCAATAGAAGGGGTCTGATCTCCACTGGTTACTCAGGTATAGAACCATAGAATAGTTAGGGTTGGAAAGGACCTTAAGATCATCCAGTTCCAACCCCCCTGCCATGGGCAAGGACACCTCATACTAGACCGTGTCACCCATGTCCAACCTGGCCTTGAACACTGCCAGGGATGGAGCATTCACAACTTCCCTGGGCAATGGGACTCAACATCAAAAGGACATGGAGCTGTTGGAACAAGTCCAGAGGAGGCCATGAGGATCATCAGGGACTGGAGCATCTCCTGTATGGAGACAGGCTGAGAGAGTTGGGGCTGTTCAGCCTGGGGAAGAGAAGGCTGCGTGGAGACCTCAGAGCAGCTTCCAGTATCTGAAGGGGGCCTCTAGGGATGCTGGGGAGGGACTCTTCGTTAGGGACTGCAGTGACAAGACAAGGGGTAACGGGTTCAAACTGAAAGAGGGGAGGTTTAGATGGGATATAAGGAAGAAATTCTTTCCTGTTAGGGTGGTGAAGCACTGGAATGGGTTGGCCCGGGAGGTTGTGAGTGCGCCATCCCTGGCAGTGTTCAAGGCCAGGTTGGACAGAGTCTTGGTTGACACAGTTTAGTGTGAGGTGTCCCTGGTTATGGCAGGGGGGTTGGAACTGGATGATCTTAAGGTCCTTTCCAACCCAAACTATTCTATGATTCTATGGGAAGCATAATAATGTTTCCATTTCATAGATAAGGGAAACTGAGGCATGGGAGAAAGGTTTGGCCCCAGAGCTGGGAGTAAAACAAATGAACCCTGAGGTGCTTGTTTGATGATGCTGTGATTACTGATATTGATTTTTGACCTTGTTGAGCCACTGGGTTCCTTTCACTAAACCACCCCTGCAGAGATTTACAGGGAAAACAGAAGTTCACAAGTTTTCCCAACATCCCAGCATGGCAGAACCCACAGGAAAGGCACCTCCTTTTTCCTGGAGAACTGCTCCAAAAAGCCTACTCTTAAGACCCTTTTTCATCATGAAACAGATTTATATGTGGGCCTACAATGGGCTTGGAGCACACCATGTCCTCTCAGTTTCAAGTCACCCTAATGACATTAAATAAGGATGTTGCTGCAAATATATTAATGTCTGAATAATACTGCAATGCTGATGGAAGCAGCCTCATCAAATACGTTTTGTGGAAGAAGTCTTCCTCTTCCACTTGTCTGTGAGTTGATTCCACACAGTTTAGTGCCCTATGTTCCGGGAGCCCACATTATACACCACCCTTGTCAAGGGTGCATCACTCTTTTCCCTCTGTTCACCACCAAAGTCTTACAGCTCAGACCTTGCTCTAGAAAGTTCTTTCCACACTTCCAATGCTTTCCTTGCTATCTGTAACATCTTCATTAAAAGTCAACACAGGTCATCACAGAGAGACCCTCACTGAGCCCCAGCTCAGCCTCTCTCCAGTCTCATGTCCCCAGCAGCATCCGTGTCTCCATTAATGGCGGTTAGAGAGAAGGACTGCATCAAATGGTCTTTGGGTGTTGCTAAGGGGGAGTCTCCTCTTCCATTCAAACTGACTTCGGCCATAGGCGTGATTTAGCAAACCGGGCTCTTTGCATTGCCATGTGCAGCCAGCTGAGGGCAGGAGAAGCCCATGCATTAGGCGAATGTGTGTGCATGTATTTGTGACTGTGAAAGAGGGGGAGAAGAGGGAGGGAGGGGGAGAAGAGGGAGAGAGGGAGGGAAGAAACCAGCCCTGCCCTGAGCATGCTTCCTGCAGCAATTCCTCCTGTTTCAAAGCTCCACGGCGGATTCTGGTCCCAAAAGAAGGACTAGAGGGAGGCTGGGATAGGAGGTGGTGATGCTGAACACCCCAGAGCTGGAACTGTAGAAGAGAAGGGGTGCTGATATTATGCACCATACCAGTCCCAAGCATGAAGAGGAGTCCACACAGATCTCAAAAGTCACTCTCTAAAGACCCTGGGATGGAATAACCCTGCTCATGCGCTCAGGCAGGTGAGGGACCACAGCAGTGCAGCAACTAATAATATATATAATATATATAATATATATATAATATATTATATATAATAATACATATAATATATAATATATATTATATATATAATATATATAATGAGCTCCCTTCAGTCAGGCAGATGGGAGATGACATCCTTGCATTTCCTATTCTGATGGAGGGATGCTGTCCAGGCAACGAGGAAGGTTTCTGTGATGGGCAATAACTGTCATTGAGCTGTTCCTGCTGACACTGTCTATGACCACTCACCACATACACCCCAACTTTTCACATGACTCCCTGGGTGTGCTGCGTGGTTCAAATCCCCTTTGCAATGGGGCTGAGATCAGGGCTGTTGAATAGCACCAGTTTCCTTCAGACCCAGCTTCATATCCAGCCCTGCCTTGATAGTTAATGGGTTTTGTACTGAGCTTGTTTGCTGTAGCCTGAGATCTGCTCTCTGAGTCCCTCCTGCCCATCCAAAGCGCTTAATGGCTTTTCATCATTCAGAGGTTTGAAGATACATTACCTAACACCACTATGCCATGGCCACCCTTGTGTCACACATTGCCACAACCATAGATCCCTCAGTTTCTCCTTTGTCAGACCAGGACACAGTTTCCATAGGGTGACAAGGGACAGTGTCACACTGGGACATCCTTTTCTAAAGATGTCTTCAGACCTTCCTCTGTTGAGCGTGTAGTGCTAGGTGGAAAACCCAAATGTTAGGGGAAAGTGATAATGCTGCAGGGGGTGTGATGACCTGAGTGCATCTCAGGCAGGATGCTTGCACGCTGGTGATAACCAGGTTTACTCTCATCATAGACTCATAGAATAGTTTGGGTTGGAAAGGACCTTAACATCATCCAGTTCCAACCCCCCTGCCATAACCAGGGACACCTCACACTAAACCATGGCACCCAAGGCTTCATCCAACCTGGCCTTGAACACTCCCAGGGATGGAGCACTCACAACCTCCCTGGCCAACCCATTCCAGTGCCTCAGCACCCTCACAGCAAAGAATTTCTTCCTTAGATCCCATCTAAACCTCCCCTGTTTCAGTTTGAACCCGTTACCCCTTGTCCTGTCACTGCAGTCCCTAATGAAGAGTCTCTCCCCAGCATCCCTATAGGCCCCCTTCAGATACTGGAAGCTGCTCTGAGGTCTCCACGCAGCCTTCTCTTCCCCAGGCTGAACTTTCCCAGCCTGTCTCCATACAGGAGATGCTCCAGTCCCTGATGATCCTCGTGGCCTCCTCTGGACTTGTTCCAACAGCTCCATGTCCTTTTTATAGAATCATAGAATGGTCTGGGTTGGAACAGACCTCAAACCTCACCCAGTTCCAAGGCTCTGCCACAGCCAGGGACCCCTTCCACTGGAGCAGCTTGCTCCAAGCCCCTGTGTCCAACCTGGCCTTGAGCACTGCCAGGGATGGGGCAGCCACAGCTTCTCTGGGCCATCACCCTATGCCAGTGCCTCAGCACCCTCATATAGGAAGAGCTTTTTCCTTATCTCTAATCTAAATGTCCCCTCTGTCAGTTTAAAAGTTCATCCCAGCTTTGCACAGCTCCAAACTAACCTCTGATGCACCTGTTGACAGTGTGACTCTGAACCCTTGCCTTTAGTACCTGCAGTATCTCCTGGTGCAGTCAGTCCTATCGCTTAGATAGCCTCCTATTTTCACTACAAACTTCCTTTTGCTCACTTCTGCATTCTTTTTATTATTATTATTTATTATTGTGCCTTGTATCAAAGTTAGGCAGGAGCCTTCATGGCTTTCATTTTCTGCTGAACGTGTCTCTAAGCACAGACACGGTGTTCTGAGATACAGCTACTGTGTTTTCCCTCGGGAGTACTTAATATTGCTTCATTCCAGTTGGTTTTCTTCCTGTAAAATAAGTATGACTGCTCATGTAAGGAAACCAAAGTACCTTGGGGTAGCTGACAAGACTTCTCTCCCTCTAGACCATTCACGTGGTTCATATAGGTTCTGCAGATGTTTTGCCTGCCTCTTCAGGTTGGATTGATGGACACAGCTATGTCATAACCTGGACAGAGAAGTGGTGGGGCTTCAGCATTCCTTTCCCTTCCCAACACAACGTACAGGAAAGGTGCTTAACGTTTGCTTCTGTGCCCTACATTTTAAGCCTGACTTTTAAAGGGTTGCGGTGGTTTTTTATGAGTATCCTTCTCTTAGACTATTTTTGCCTTCAGAATTGCTTTGCGACTCTCATTTTCCATGAGATTTGTCAAAGCATGTTTGCAGGAGCCTCATAGCTTCTTTTCGTGAGTGTTTTCACCTGAGCAGGAAGCAACAGTGTTTTATATCTCTGACAAAACACGTTCTTTCTCCCAAATCCTATGCTGTGACTTGTCCTAATTAAGAAATCAACCTAAATGAAAGGGGGTTGAGTTTGCCCCCAAAGCTCTTTCTGCAACAATTTTTCACTGTTCATCTTATGTACTGTACCAACAGCACATTGTCATGGAAGTATCGTATTTTGAATGCTTCATGCAACATTCATATTGCCTAATTTTACCCACCTACAAGTTAAGCAGCTATATTTTAACCAACTACAAAGGAGGAGTGAACTGAATTGGTTGATCGGTGCAGATCAGCCCTCCTATTACATGCAAGGGCTGGAGTGATGCTTGGTATTGGCTAGAAAAAACAGTTGTCATATCTATATAACAATATAAGTATATCCTTATAAGAATGCAAATATATTCTTATATAAGAATATAAGTATATAATATATAAATATATATATGTATATATAAGTATATATAAGAATATTGGTATATTCTATAAGAATATAAGTATATTCTTATATATATATTTATATACAAATATATATATAAGAATATAAGTATATTCTTATATATATTTATATACATATATATATAAGAATATAAGTATATTCTTATATATATATTTATATACATATATATATATAAGCACAACCCAAGTGGTGCTGCATCCTGGTGACTGAGCAGCTCAGTGCAATCAGGTGTCCAGACCCATCTGCCAGCCAGCACCCAGGGATAGCTCTCCTAAGGAACATCATTTGCAGGTACAACACACTGCAGCAGGTAGCACTTGGAACACAAACCCAGATACCTATGAAAAGCAGTCAAACCACAGCCCCAGAGCTGCTTGCCATCACTTCAAGCATGACTTACACCCATCCTGCATCCCGAGTGGTTTGCAGGCAGGGAGAAGGATATCTGCATAATCTGAATGTGCTTGATTAGTTAAATCACCTCTAGCAAATAATTAGCTTTCTCTGTTAGCACAACACAGCTAACTAACACAGTCTGTTAGTGATACATGACTGGCCCCCAGTGCTGGAAATCCTGTGCTTCATTAAAGAATTCAGTCTAATCACTGCAGAATGGGTTAAAAAAGCCACTGCGTTCCTCTCTGCGAGTCCTTTTGAGGATGCAGGGTAGGGATTTCTTAGAGCAGAGAGCTCAGTTGTTCAGCAACGAAAAGGGTAATCAGATCTGTGCAGCCAGCATCCACAGCAAAGAGAGAAACACGTGTAAGTGTTCAAAACTGGGGCCATGACTCTTTCAAACCATTCACCAATGGAGGGCAGAGGAGAAAGGCAAGAATAGGGACCAGGTGAATTCTTCTCCTGGCAAAGGAAGCCTGGATATCGTTTGTCCACAGATCCTCTTGTCCCAGTCCAGGGATAAGGCTCTGGGCTTATCACAGGAGTGCTCAAGGCAAAGCCATTGGGACCTGCAATGCGGGAGGTCAGAGAGCACACTCTGACTATGGGTATGGGTTTGAGCCTGCGGGCAAAGGGCAAACTGCTTGGATTAGAAACAAAAGCGGAAGGTTTTTTCCTTTTCTCTTTTTGGATTCACTTTCAAAAAATTGAATTAAAAACAACAAAAGAACAAAAGAACGAAGGAAGAATGCCTGAAATGCCACAAACACAAGAACACAAGTCTGCCTCTGTTTGGGGCCTGGCTGCCGATGAAACCCAAACGTTTCTGAATTAGAATAAACCCAACAAAGTGAAGGACATTGTGTTTTGATGGGTTTCATTTTATCCTTTGATAATTTTTCATTTGTATCCAGCAATGACATTTCATTCGGGGCTCTGCCTCACTGCACATTTTATTCCGGGGCTTGATTTCACGCTATTGCTGCATACATCAGTGGCTCCAGAGATTCGGTAACTTGGTCCTGCTCCTTAGCAAATAGACACGTCTGTGGTGTGCTTTGCTGTAGATACTTTCACAAGCCATTTCCCCATTGTGCAGGCTCATAAGTATTCCCCCAGCATGGCTTTTTCTTCCATAGGAGAAAACAACAGCACTGAAACTGAGAGTCACAATCAAGTAAGCAATTTGTCAATGGCATGTTTGGACAATTAAAAATCCCTGACTCTCTGCTTGTTTTCTCTGTCCTCAAGAAGAACAGAGAAAACTGAAGATGAAGTACAAGGAAATGTACTTGCTGCTCATCTGACTTAATTAAAATCCAGGAACAGGGGGGAAACTGCGGAAGTGTTGGCTCCAAAACAACCTAAGCAACTGATACCGATGTCAGCTGGGAACATCAGGGGTACAGTGTGTCTTGGCTGTGAGCAGAGGGAATGGTTTAGGTGATCTTGCCAAATCCCTTTAGGCTCTGCTGTTTGCTGATCCTATTTGTTGCTGATTTGGAGAAGGGGGTGAATCTGTCTCAAACCATGAGTTAAGTGTCCTGTGTCTCAGTTAATGCACCAGATAAAGGAAGATGCAGCCTTCCAGGACCTGAAGGGGGCTACAAGGATGCTGGAGAGGGACTCTTCATCAGGGACTGTAGTGACAGGACAAGGGGTGGTGGGTTCACACTGAAACAGGGAAAGGTCAGGTTAGATATAAGGCAGAAGCTGTTCCCTGTGAGGGTGCTGAGGCACTGGCCCAGGGTGATGGCCCAGAGAAGCTGTGGCTGCCCCATCCCTGGCAGTGTTGAAGGCCAGGTTGGACACAGGGGCTTGGAGCAAGCTGCTCCAGTGGAAGGGGTCCCTGCCCGTGGCAGGGATTGCAACTGAGCAATCATAAGGTTCTTTCCAACCCAAGCCATTCTAAGTTGGGGCTGTTCAGCCTGGGGAAGAGAAGGCTCTGTGGAAACCTCATAGCAGCTTCCAGTATCTGAAGGGGGCCTATAGGGATGCTGGGGAGGGGCTCTTCATTAGGGACTGTAGTGACAGGACAAGGGGGAACGGGTTCAAACTGAAACAGGGGAGGTTTAGATTGGATAGAAGGAGGAAATTCTTTGCTGTGAGGGTGGTGAGGCACTGGAATGAGTTGCCCAAGGAAGACGTGAATGCTCCATCCCTGGTGTTGTTCAAGGCCAGGTTGGGCAGAGTCTTGGTTGACATGGTTTAGTGTGAGGTGTCCCTGGTTATGGCAGGGGGGTTGGAAATAGATGATCTTAAGGTCTTATCCAACCCTGAATATTCTATAATTCTATGATTCATAACACGAGGAATTAGTCAGGGTTCAATACCCCATGTCCTCCACGAGGAGATGCTGAAAAGGGTGTGTTTGATGCACAGCACTCATTGTACAGTGAATGTATACAAGAAGAGGTGAAGGTTTGCAGGAGACTCTGTCTTTGCAGCTTTACCTTTCTACAGGGGACCAGCAACTCTCGTACATTACTATCAGGACCCCAGTCAGAGGAAGCTATTTCTTCAACTTCTCTGGCCTGGAGGCCAGCTTCTATGGCATAGAGAACTTCTGAGGTTGTAAATCCAAGACCACCCTCCATGGCCCAGCCTAAGGGTTATGCTGTCCTGAGGCTCAGCATACCGCCTCACCTCTGGGAACACCACTATTGAGAGATGCAGTGGGTTGTGAAACCCATCTTCTTAGGGATAATTCCCTACACCGTGGGATATCTGCTGTATTACAACATTCAGAGCCAAGAAGGGGAGAAAACGTTAGTGGGAGAGGAGCAAAGCGTAACATGGGGAAGAGCTGTCCCTCCCCACTAATGCAAATGTTCCCTTCAGAGTGTCCCACAGTGTTTGGCCTCCCTGAAGCTGAAAATATCTCCAGGAACAGCTGCTTCCAGTGTTTCCCTTTGAAAACAGTCGTGTATCCAAGAGGCTGTTTAGGGAGTTTTTCCCAGACACCTATTATTTTTACTCCACACTGTTGCCCATTAACCCATTAACCCCTTTCATGTTTTCTGGATCATCCCACTTCCTCCATCTCAGGCTGCCATCAAGATCTTCCCTTAGTCATCTGCATTTGACCAGAGCACATTGCTTGGTTCTGCCAGGGATGCAAAGCTAGCTTCAATGCAGATTTGTAGCTTCAGGTTCTCCCCGTTTTCTACTAAAAGATGACCCAAACCAATTTTCTTGAGCTCATAGTTTCTGTTTCTAACCTGAAGAAGAGATTCTGTGCTCAAAGCATGTTCCTTCTTAAGATACCACCATTGTGCTCGTTCAGAAAAAAGCCCTGCATATAAAACATAGAATGGTTTGGGTTGGAAAGGACCTTAAGATCATCCAGTTCCAACCCCTGCCATGGGGATACCTCACACTAAACCATGGCACCCAAGGCTCTGCCCAACCTGGCTTTGAACACTGCCAGGGATGGGGCAGCCACAGCTTCTCTGGGCACCCTGTGCCAGCGCCTCAGCACCCTCACAGTATCCTTATCTCCAACCTGAACTCCCTCCGTTTCAGTTTGAACCCATCACCCCTTGTCCTGTCACTGCAGTCCCTGATGAAGAGCCCCTCCCTAGCATCCCTGTAGCCCCCTTCAGACACTGGAAGCTGCTCTGAGGTCTCCATGCAGCTTCTCTTCTCCAGGTTGTACAGCCCCAGTGTTCTCAGCCTGTCTCCATACTGCTCCAGCCCCTGATCATCCTTGTAGCCTCTTCTGGACTTGCTCCAGCATCTCCATATCCTTATGTGAAGGACATCAGAACTGCCCACAGTGCTGCAAGGTACAAGAGAGGGTCGGGATCACCTCCTTTGACCTCCTTCAGCCACCTTGCTTACAAGCGGTGTGATCACAGTCGCAAATGGCTAATGCCAGAAAGTGAAGTTTGCTTTGGCTGAAATGACAAAGGATGGTGCCTGTGGGCCAGGGAGCGGTGTGTTCTGCTCTTGTCGTTCAGCTTATGCTGTTCATTGTGGCTGTCATTTACAGCCTGCTGATGGGTGTAGCGTGGGTACTCGGTGTTGTACTCTATCGAGAAAGGCAGTCTGTGTCCTGAAGAAATGACCATCTAAATAGAGAAGCCGATCTGGAGAGAGGGAAATCACTTACCCATTCTCTTAAAATCAATCCCCTTGAGTTCCGTAATTAATAAGACACAAACCAGTCTGTGAACCCGTAGCCAAGCAGGGCTCTGAGCCCACGCTCCAGCCCAGTGCTGCAGTCACAAAGCCTGCCTTCCTCTATTATCGGCGCCTTAGGAAAAGGTCTTTGCGACCTAGAACGGTCTTTAAATGACTCACTTTTCAATCTCTCAGCATCCCCTTTGAGGGGAGGAGGGATGGGAAGAAAGGCAGAGCTCTGGTTATTGTTGTTTTCCATCTTTTTAATTTGCAGCTACATTGCTTGTTAGTCTAAAAGCAAATTGAGACAAGGCTGAAGTAACCATCTCAGCAATAAAAGCTCTCTGCTGAGACAGACCAAACACTCTATGAAAGTGCAAGCAGGGGTGAAAAATTGGCTGCTCGAGCTAAACAACTGCTCAGGTTGACTTTCAAAGGCAGTCAAGTCTCGTGCCCTCAGTGGGACACACACACACACAGAGCCACGTCCCCTACCACCCCCTTCCTGCATACATTTCGAGCCTTTTTCCTGCTCTAAAGGGGACCTCACATTGGACACAGCAGGGCAATCAGATCCATGTTGTACTAGCAGCAATGTTTTGCCAGGTCTTTTGTCTATGCTGGGAGCAGGATGCTGATCAAAGAATCCGTAATGCTTCCATGCAGGTGATTTCCTTTACCTGCACCCTGAGGGATATGATCCTGGATTGCCTTGGTGGGGAACTCCTTCATGGGAGTGAGCCTGCAGTCTCATATGTGGGAGGGAAGGAACTGGGTGCTGAGGCGCTGGCACAGGGTGCCCAGAGAAGCTGTGGCTGCCCCATCCCTGGCAGTGCTCAAGGCCAGGTTGGACACAGGGGCTTGGAGCAAGCTGCTCCAGTGGAAGGGGTCCCTGNCTGTGGCTGCCCCATCCCTGGCCTGGCAGTGCGCCAGGTTGGACACAGGGGCTTGGAGCAAGCTGCTCCAGTGGAAGGGGTCCCTGCCCATGGCAGGGGTTGGAACTGGAGGAGCTTTAAGGTCCCTTCCAACCCAAACCACTCCATGACTCTGTGATTTTATGACTTTAGTGAAAGCAGTCTCTCTGCAGGATTTATGGGTAAAGAAGAGGAAGCACTCAGCATCCTCTCTTCCAGAACCCAACAAACTATCAGAGGTTAATAACTAACCTTTAATACACGGATGTTGAAATTTCCACCCTTTCACCATAACCACAAGAGCAAAAAACTTGGAGATAAATACAGAAAACCTGAAAGTCTGAAATTATGCACATAACTCCAGAAGCAGAGGCTTTGAGAAAGCCACAGAAGTCATCAGCCATCAGAACAGGAAGCATTGCCTTTAAGCTCAAGCGTCAGAGGAAATATAACCCCAGAGGTGATGCTCTGGTAGGAACTGAAGTGGTGTTTCATTTGGAGCTCTCCATAGAGAAATAGTGAATATTCAAGTGAAAGGGTGAAAGGAAGAGCCCGTGAAACCTTCCACAGCTCAGCCAGAAGTGCAGAGACACAGGATGGATCCAGACCCACTTCAGTGCTGGTGTCAGGATCTGCTCTTGGGTTAGAGGCTTTTGTTCATCACTATCTCCGGAACGTAGGCTGCATGTCATTAAAGTACGTGAGCTTTTCCAGACTTATCTGTATTGAACCTCTCAAGGCTCCCTCGCTAAACCCCTTCTGTCTAATGAAGTAATTGGATTAATAGGCAAAAACCAAATCAGTGTGCTTAACTGATGTTCCCAGGTAAATCAGCACAGGTAGCGCTCATGTTTGAGGGCAGCTCCCAAAGGGGAAGCAGAACTGGATGAAATCCTTTCCTCAGCTTTCTTACAATGCCCAAAACTGATGTGAAAGGTTGTGATTTTCTCCCCATTTGCCTTTTGCACTGGGAGTCATCTGGATCTCTCCTGTCCTGGTTGTGTGTGTCTCATACTCCTGGAATATACCGCGGGTGAGTTGAAAACTGATGGGGCTGCAATATTGAACACTGAGAAGTGTGAAGGGACTGATATTTAGGGATGAAGGGTTTTTCTTATCCCTGGTTTAATTTGTACTCTCCATTTGCCTGCACGTAACTGAAATGCCTGTTAAATGGTTGGGAGGAGAAGCACTTTGGCTACAAATCCAGCATGCTGGCTCTTTGAGTTAAGGACTATGCAGGTATCACAGGCTTCTGCCTTTGGCCTTCCAGAGGAGGGCAGACCTTCATTCCATCCTGCTCTTCCTCAGGATTAAACAAGCAAGGGAAATCAATCACAGATATGAAAAGAATGCTGTTAAAGGGAGAAACAAACACTCAAGGCTTTTCTGATTTCCTTTCCAGCTCGCTGTTACAGACATAACACATAAAGGTCTTTTAAATCAGGGGGCTTCATGATGCATTGTGTCTTCAGTGACTCTGGGTTGCACCATGGTAACTTGACCACTGTGCTCCACCACAGGCACTCAGAGGGAAGGGTAACAATGAACAGGAGACAGTGAAGAAGAGAACCAAGATATGTGAGTAGCCTGGAGGAACTGGTTTATAGGCTGTGATGAAAGAGAGCTAAGCAGGGCAGAGCAAGGATAGAAGGAGGTTTATGAAGGCTATTCCTCACAGGGATGTTCTTCACCTCAAGAACAGGGGAAGACTGTTTGGAGTGGGATATCAGAGGCTTCCACAGGACTGTGGACAGCCTACAGTGTTTCTGGGGACGTTTTAAACATAATGAGGAAGGGCTGAGGGAGCTGGGGGGTTCAGTGTGGAGAGGAAAAGGCTCAGGGGGGACCTGATGGCTCCCTTTGTGTGCCTGAGAGGAGGATGGAGCCAGGAGGGGCTGGGCTCTGCTCCCAAGGAACAAGGGATGGGGCAAGAGGAAGCGGGCTCCAGCTGCCCCAGGGCAGGATTAGAAGGAGCTGAGGAACAATTCCTTGCCCCCAGGGTGCTGAGGCATTGGAAGAGGCTGCCCAGGGCAGGGCTGCAGGCACCGGCCCTGCAAGGGTTCACCCAGCGTGGAGACGAGGCCTCAGTGCCATGGGGCAGGGGTGGCCTGGGCAGGGCTGGGAATGGTTGGGCTGGATGAGCTGAAAGGGCTTTTCCAACCCAATTGATTCTATGGTTCTACTACTCTAAGTCAGGGTGGCTCAGAGCCTGTGCTAGGGAGAACACAGGCACAACTGACTGACAGACCTGTTTCTCTTTGGATTTAGAGTAAGTTTCTTCTTGCAGCCCCTTGCGTACTTCTGCAAGACCCCATGAACGCAGAGCTGCCCCTGTGCCTAAGCTGGGGAATCAGCACCTCCGCAGCGATGTCTGTGTCTGCTCCCTGCACCTCTGCCTCTGGCCTCACGATGGCAGCATCGTGCCGCAGCTGAGCACAGCCGGAATCAACGGGGTGGCTTCCCCCACCCCAGCCTCTTCCCGAATGATCCTGACCCTTCCCTGGGGCACATCGAGCGGCGTCGCTCGGGAGGGAGCTGAACGTGTCCCAGGGACTGCTCTACAGGGCTGGGGTACAGAGGAAGCCGGCGCTGGACAGAAGATGGGACCTTGCCTCCTTGCTTCAAGGAAAGGAGCTTTTTGTATCGGACTTCCTCCCTTTTTCAGGATGCATCCGAAGGGTTTCTGTAGCTTGGGCCCTGATTTTTCCCTTCTCCTAAACATAAAAGGCAGTGGTTAACTTTGTGTGGAGCCGTGGAGAAATGCCCAATCTGAAAGGTCCACAATGAAGGGATGCGGATACCTGGGAGCAAAACCCTGTTTCACCCGCACCTTTCCATTGGCAAGAAGAAAGGGCGCTTGCTTGGAGGAGAAGACAGCAACACCTTCCATCTTTGGTCTCACTTCAATGTATCTCACTGTCAAACACAGGTTCCTGGAGGTTTATGCTCTGTAGTGTCCATGTGTAGCAGGTCTGTTTAGGTAGCAGGGCTGGGACAGACCCCATAGAGCATCTTCTCCCACCATCCTACCGCACGTATCTTCTGGCTAGCACAGTGGTGGGAGCCAAGCCTGTGCTGGGAGGAGGGCAAGGATGCTGAGGCACAGGAGGGTTGGTTTCTGGCCCTGCCTTTACTATTATCTTTTTACCTGCCTGTTCAGGTGCTGTAAAACCTTCCCCAGAGTTACCTGTGAAAGCTGGGAACAAAACTGGAGAAGGAGGGTCTGGAGTTTGGGAAGTATTTTGCACAAGGTAGGAGGGGTTATGTGGGGACTGCAGGCAGCACTGGAACAGAACTGCATTAAATCAAAACCATATGTCTACAGATTAACTTCCCTCTGATCTGGTGTAGATGTTTGCCTGGCCCTGTGCATAACCAGTTCAAGACATTAATCTGTTAGAAAGCCTGTTTTTCTTCTTGGTTGGATTTACTTTATTCCTCTTTAGAGAGCTGAGCTGGCACACTGAGGTGTTGTGCAAGAGCCAGACTGACACCAAGGACATGCTATGAGTGAGGAAAGGGGCAAGGTCAGAAAGTCTGTAGATCAGTTCTGCTGGTTCTGGGAATGGCACTTTCACAGGGCCAGGATGCTGCTGCCTCCAAGGCTTTGCTTCTCTCTGGCTGCTCAAATGCCAAGACAACCCCACAAGAGCATCACATGTAAGCTGAGTTGGTTAATGTAAACCCAGCCTCTCCCTTCCAAATGACAGTGCCACAAGCCACTGGTGACTGACCCCCCACACATCAGACTTCCACCCAAAAAGACATGCAGAGGCTTCTTGACTCCTCTGTGTGAAGGAGCCTTAAATCACAGCCAGCAGCCGTCACAAACTGCCCATTGGTTTTCTGCAGCTTTCCAGTGCAGCTTTCCAGTGTGGCAAGTGGCACCGAGTTGATACTATAGATCCATAATTAATGCTTTGTGATCCCAGATCTGAAGGCCCTTTCATAGGCAGAGGGACTGCTAAACTGCCCCTGAAGATGAGGGATAGAGTCGCAGAAGGGATTAACAGCCAAGGCACTAAATGAGCTCGGAGAAACAGAGGCATAGGAGATGAAAAAACATAATCGGAACTGTGAGTGAAAAACATCCATTTATGAAGTGGGGTTTTTTTTGCAGAAGCCGGGTGCTTCTGAAGCCATCGAAAGAGCTGATATTCGTGTTGCTTGTTTGCCTGTGAAAGCTTGAGTCAGGCAGTTTGGAGCATCGACTTCCCAAGGCGTGGTTCAGGCAATTCAGTCTGGAAGAAGGTCTGGGGCTAATACTCTCTATTCAGACAGCAGAGCAGTGACACTGATCTCCAGTGAAGGACCAAGGGTCTGGGGCAGGGCCTGGAGCCCAAGGGTGATGGGGAAGGGCTGAGGGACCTGAGGGGTTCAGTGTGGAGAGAAAAAGGCTCAGGGGGGACCTGATGGCTCCCTGCAAGTGCCTGAGAGGAGGATGGAGCCAGGAGGGGCTGGGCTCTGCTCCCAAGGAACAAGGGATGGGACAAGAGGAACCGGGCTCAAGCTGCCCCAGGGCAGGTTTAGATGGAGGTGAGGACCAATTCCTTGCCCCCAGGGTGCTGAGGCATTGGAAGAGGCTGCCCAGGGCAGGGCTGCAGGCACCGGCCCTGCAAGGGTTCACCCAGCGTGGAGACGAGGCCTCAGTGCCATGGGGCAGGGGTGGCCTGGGCAGGGCTGGGAATGGCTGGACTGGATGATCCTTAAAGCCTTTTCCAGCCTCATTGATTCTATGATTGTATGAATATGCTGCACTGGGAAACTGCCCTGTGGTGCTGGCACCCACCGTTAACCTACCCATGCTAGAGGGGCAGATGGGTCATTTTAGACATCCGCTCCTTACCAAGATGGACAAAGCTTGGTAATGTGAGGGCTTTTCAGACTGGATATCCACTGGGGCTTAAGCAGAAAATATAGACACATATATATATATATATATATATAATTGTAGTATCATAGTATCATAGAATCAGCTAATGGTTTGGGTTGGAAGGGACCTTCAAAGCTCAGCTAGTTCCAACCCCCTGGAGTAAGAGGGACATCTTCAGCCAGATCAGGTTTCCCAGACATCCAGTCTGGCCTTGAATGTCTCCGTACATGAAGAAATATATATACATACACATACACATACACACACATATACATACATATACATATATATACATACATATATACATATAAAGGTATAATCATAGAAAAGTTAGGGTTGGAAGGGACATTAAGATCATTTAGTTCCAACCCTCCTGCCATGGGCAGGGATGACTCACTCTAGACTACTTTGCCCAAGACTCTGATGGCTTGGCTTCGTGAGTGAAGATTGGGAAGGGCTTTAACCACGCTTACTACAAGCACGATGACCGAGGGCATGTGGGATATGCAGATCTGGTTGGAAAAGGGTGCTTAGGCAATCAGGAAGTGTCCGACCAGGACTGTCATCTCCTGAGCAATCTCGGGCTATCCATGCGCTGGTCCTCCCGCATGCAAGGTTGGATCTGCAGCTCCCCATGCACCTTGTCACCTACCGATTCCGACCCTCGCCTGTCCATACAGACAAGTGACAGTGAGCCCTGCCAGCCTGAGCAGTGTGTTTGTTAGGGGAGATAGATACATATATATATATATATATATA
>NDXB01006962.1:28233-41517 GCA_002631895.1 Agapornis roseicollis
CCCGCATGCAGGATCTGCAGCTCCCCATGCACCTTGTCACCTACCGATTCCGACCCTCGCCTGTCCATACAGACAAGTGACAGTGAGCCCTGCCAGCCTGAGCAGTGTGTTTGTTAGGGGAGATAGATACATATATATATATATATATATACAGGCAACAGTACCAACATTCTTATATATGTTGGGATAAAAAACCCCCATCAAAACGCAGTGAGAGCCAGGGAAGAGATCTCAAGGACAGATGCACTATCCCACTTAGGGATATCGGCTGTCTACACACCTTGAAATAAAGAGGGATTTGTATCAGCTGGAACCTATGGGTAGATAAAGAGCCCACTTCAACAGGAAAAAGAAGCCATTATCCATTGCACAGTTAGCTTGTGAGAATGAAAAAAAGAGCATTTGGAGAAAATATCTGCCCATTAAATAGGAAGTTAAGAGCTTGGCTTAGGTACAGAAGGGGAAAAAAAGGCTTTTGATTAACTGGTAAAGCCAGTGGTGATGTTGAGATTATTCAGGGCTTATTGCTTTTATGAAAAGAAAGAAAGGAAAGAAAAAAGTAAAAACAAAAGAGGGAAAAGGAGAAAATAAAAGGGAAGAGAGCCTGTTTTACATTCTTGGAGACATCAGTAGATGGCTCTTGCCAGGGTAATAAACAGTAGCTTTGACGCATCATGCAAGGCTGGTTACGAAGATGAAATATGTTATCTCTTTGGGTTTAAAAATGGTTAGAGGCATCTTAGGTGACAGCACAACCTTCTGATGCCTCCATGGCAGGAAGATTGACTGCACTGGCCTTGCTCGTGGTTACTTAATCTCAGTGTGATTCTTCTCGATGGAGCAATGGGAGGCCTTCGGTTGATGACATTTAGATGGACCCATTAGAAAGAATCAAGAGGAGAGTGATCCCAGGGCTCCTTCTCCATGAGGAAAAGTGGAAGAAGTAGGAATGGTTTGTCCATTGAGGGGGGAATTTCAGTGTGTAGAAGGCTAGCAGAAGGAAAGGAATACGCTTTTCTCCATAAGGTAAAACATGAAGCTCTAATATGAAATAGGGGGAGGTTCAAATGAAGAACTGAAAGACATTTCCTAATGGGCTAAATGGTCTGGGAGGGACAGAAAGAGTCTCACAGCAGGTTAGATGCACATCGATCTGGAACAGTCCAGGCAGGGTCGAGGCTTGGCACTGCATGGTAACACATGTCAAGATCCCTCCAAGACTTAACTATCATAATCACAGCTGTAGATGGCATAAAAGTTGGGGAATCATAAATGTAAATGGGCAAATGAATAGGATACAACACTGCAGAGTATCCTGCTTGTGCCCCTTTTATAGTGGGTCACTAAAGCAAAGCCACTGCCTCCTGAAAAGTGGACATAGATGATAATTTTGAGACTGTTGGAATAACCTGCAACAGGAGTCACTGGATGCCTCATCCCAAAGGGACTTTGGGATTGTCACCTAGTCAAAAATGAATGTAAAAGGAAGTTCTGGAGTGATCAATACAGTTTATGGAAATAGCACTGGGTCTCTTTTCCTGCTATGGGTAATATAGGAACTCGGAAAGGTCCTTTCTAGCTTTCCATCATTCCCCTGTTCCACTGAGTCCATCATCTCTTACGTCTGAGTCTGCCTCAGCCAGAGGTTTTCTTCATACTCAAGACATCCATCAAACAGAACTGGACTGTTGCCATGCCCCGTGTGCAGACAGGACTTGGCTTTCTATGGCAGATACCCATGACAATCAGAGTCTGTCACAAAGAAGGATTCCCCTGTGTAGTCTTTTGGCTGAAACCTGGTGGGTTCCCTCATTTCAGCATTTCATTTTTCCTCTAAGGCTGGAATTGCATTGCACTTGCTCTGAAATGACTTTTTGGGAGCATCCTGTGAGACACCAGAAATGATCACTGCAGAAATCTCCTTTTCCTTTGCTGGTTAAGAGTTCAGAGGGAAGAGAATGGCCCCATTTTACTTGTTTTTCATCTGTCAACTCGAGAGGACAATTTCCTACCACAAGTTCCTGGAGGTCCATGAAAACATCATGAAAACACCCATGGTCCTGAAAACATCATTTCTATAAGAAAGCTCACACAGGACACCATCCAAAAGTGGTGGTCCATTGCTCAGCTCAGTCCTCTTGGCCCTTTATGTCTCAGCATTCAAGACCCTCCATTTAGTGGTATGTGACCAGTGGGATGTGGGACTGATCCCTAACCCTGCATTGCAGCCTCATCTGCCATGTGGTGGGAGAAACAACCCCTCAGCGAGCAATCAAGATGTCCAGGAGGACTGGAGTAGATCCTCCTGTTTGTAACATGAACATTCACTCTCTACTTAGTGCTGTGAAAGGATTTCAGGCTTGACCTGGCTGCTGCATCCCCCTCCCCTTGCCTACACTCTCCCTCTAATCTCTGCCTTCCCAGTGATTCCCTCCAGCCATAAGGAAAAGCAGGGGCTCTGTGTGCTGCTGCAATAATTAGAGTGCTGCAGGGTGCTTGGTATGCAGGCAGTGGCTGTGCTATTGCTTAGGGACAAAGAAAAAGGGGGAAAAAAGAGCAACTGAAAAAAAGCTCATTTGCTCAAACAAGCCCTTAATTCAATCTGGTCTAAGGGAAGGTTGCAGGGGGTTGGAACTGGATGAGCTTCAAGGTCCCTTCCAACCCAAACCAGTTTGGGATTCTGTGATTCTCTGCTTCAAACCTCTGCAGAGAGGCATTTCTCCTGGTTGCTGTAGGGGAGAGCTGTCCTTGGATGGATAACCAGGCATCTGCCCACAGTATGTCAGTGCTCTCTGCTGATGGCTGCACAGATGGCTGCAAGGGGCTCTACCATTTGCCTTCTGCAATGGAGAAAACTGCAGATCCACAGTTCTTCCAGGGGTGGCATGTTCCGTGCTCCCTTCAAAAGAAAGGGCTGTGTTAAGGCGTGATGGAGCCGAGATGTTCTAGGTTTGCATGCTTAGGGATAGCTGTGTGATGCAGACATGATGCCCTTTTGATGTTCTCCATCCTGGATGGGAGCCAGGTCTGAAGAGGAGCTGAAGCAGAATGCAGACACAGAACCAGGAATGCAAAACAGAGCATCAGGGGAGAGAAAAGCAGGAGATGCCACTCACCAGGGGCCATTTCCACAGTAGATGGTAAGTACAAGGCTGGAAGCTGTGTGGATGCCCGTGTTTAGACTTAGAACAGAGACCCCATCCTTGGCCAGCACAAAGCAGTTACCAGCTGCCTACTTACCTGCCACCAGCCTTCAGTTTGCCATGCCCATGGCCATCCCCCCATTCCTGTCAGACTGAATCCAGCATAGAACCTGTGACTTCCCACTAGAAGAGGCTGCTTTCCAGGTGGAGCTGGAAGGGTTAAACTTTTCCCTTCACCTAAACCACAGGCACAAGGCAATAACAGTAACAGCAGGGATTACAGCAGCACTTCAGAGTTGCAGGCAAGGCTGAAGCACAGCGCCTGGCACACAAAGGCAGCAGGAAGCATTCCTCACCTGAAAACCCCATGGGCTTTGGGGACAAGGAAAAGGGATGAGAAAAGGCACATCATCCTTCTATTTTACAAGAGGGAGATAAGGCACAGAAGGGATCAGTAACATGGCCCACAAGTAGGTTGTGGCAGAGCTGGTTTCACCGGAGGGCCACGTTATCTGAACTCACAGGGCTGTTATCTGAAGTGCTCTGCTGCAGATGTACTGTTCCTCTCCAGCTCAATGCACCCAGTATGAATCAAACCTGGGTGTAAGTCACAGGAAGACAATGAAATGTCTGGTGCTGTTCTCATAGCCCCAATAGATCCTGGGGGATCTCAGGGTCCTTGGATATCCTTAAGAAACCAGAGGATCCAGATAACACAGGCTTCCAGTATCTGAAAGGGGCCTCTAGGGATGCTGGGGAGGGGCTCTTCATTAGGGACTGCAGTGACAGGACAAGGGGGAACGGGTTCAAACTGAAACAGGGGAGGTTTAGATTGGATCTAAGGAAGAAATTCTTTGCTGTGAGGGTGCTGAGGCACTGGAATGGGTTGGCCAGGGAGGTTGTGAGTGCTCCATCCCTGGCAGTGTTCAAGGCCAGGTTGGATGAAGCCTTGGGTGCCATGGTTTAGTGTGAGGTGTCCCTGGTTATGGCAGAGGATGATCTTAAGGTCCTTTCTAACCCAAACTATTCTATGATTCTATGAAAAGACATTACCCCACAGCCTTGTACCATGCACCCTCTAGAGCTCTCCCCAAATGATGTACCATCTCTGTTGCTGTGCGGAACGCACTGCTACTCAGGATGCTTTGCTTTTTTGGGTATCCCTCCAGTTTTCTGGCATTTCACCAGCCCAGGCAGAGCAGAATGTGGCCGACATCCAGAAATCCCAATGAATGTCCCAGTGACTCAATGTGATTGCCTGAGCACGAGACAGGGTCTGTTGAATTCATACTGCTGCCTCTGCAGATGTTGGCAGATATGCTAACCTGCCCCAGTACAAAAGGTGCTATTCTCTTCCCAAGATCCTCCTCCAGTGTTTCACAGCCTGGATGGGAGGACAATTCCCCCAATGCCAGCAATTCCTGCTGGAAATTAAACTAAGCAACTTCACTTTCTTGGACAGCTTCAGGGACAAATGAATTGCCCTTCTAGCTTCATGAACTCCCCTTGCTGAGAAACACTGGGATGTTCTTCTAAAACAGATTTACTTTTACATTACTGAGCTCTGAGTGCCCTTCATTCCTGCCCCTAATTATCTTGTCCAAACATCTGCCTAACCTGTCAATTCCCATTTTCAGATATCCAGTTCTCTTTCCCAAGTTTAGCCACTTGCACTGCCAGCGAGGTGTCAAAATATCTATGAGCTTTTGCCCTGGAAGAGGAATGGAGACAATGTGATACCTGATGAAAGCCATTCGAGTCTGCTTGGAAGACAGTGTATGTAAGGCCAGGTTGGATGGAGCCATGGTTTAGTGGAGGTGTCCCTGCCCATGGCAGGGGGTTGGAACTGGATGGTCTTAAGGTCCTTTCCAACCCATTCTATGATTCTATGACTCTATGACACTTTCACAAGGCTTTTAGCCCAGCTGGAGAGCAGTAGGACAAAAATCTTCGCTGAAAATGCATTTGTCTCTCCACCACCTTCTCCAGGGATCCCGGCAACTTGCCCCAACTAGAAGTGGTTCAACAGATGAGGTTCTCAAAGGCCTCTCCCTTTGAGAACTGTCCAAAGCCTGTACTCCCAAATCTGCTTGCTTTCACCAGAAAAATCAGGCTCTGCCTTTCCATTAAAACCAGGGATACGGGGACTCACACACACACCCTGACACCAGGAATGAAACCAGACCAGGGCCCTCATCGTGGCTATCACAGCTTCAGGTGTTCCATAAAGTGTTGAATCATCTGAGCTAAGGAAGAAACAGAGGAACAAGAAGAAGAATCCCGAAGTCCCAAACTCCCCACTCCCAGCTTTATCCATTGTGCCACACGTCTCATAAAGCACTCAGCTTGAGGAAAGACCATTGAAAATGTGCTGAGTGACTTAAATACCACAGCTAAATGACTCACAGTGACTCAAGACTTGGTGGAGGGGAGGAGAGGGAGGAAGACTCAATTGAAAAGAGTTTGCAGTCACTCTTTGCAGTCAGCTGCAGGGCAGGATCAGACTGCCCATGCTCCCTTTGAGTAAAGATGTGCATGGCCAGGACAGGAGATGCTGGCATGGTTCTCTATGGGTCCTAGAAGAGGTCAATCATATTCCTCAGTGGGTTACTTTTAGGTCCCTTAGCTTACTTCCCTTAACTTACTTCCTCTCCCTTAGTTTTCATCAGGGCCACCAGCACCACACCAGCAAGAATCCTGATAGCTGCCCATCTGATGGGCTGAGGCTCTGAAGCAGGGTTGTGCAGGGCACGAGGACAAGCTCTTTGCCATCCATAACACTGGCCTATGGGAGTTTCCTTGGAGTCATCTCTGGGGACATCCAGCTTCCAGGGGGTCACAGCTGGATCTAGCTTTCAAGGGAATTTTGAATCTGTGGAGCCTCACCTGGTCCCATCCACTTGAAGTTTGGGAGACCCTGCTCCAACTCATCTTGCAGTGATACCACATGGTCTACAGAGAACACAACCCCAAGCCCTTCACTGCAGAGGGGTTGGACCTTTGAAGGTCCCTGCCAACCAAACTCTTCTATGATTCTATAAGGAAAACCTGGACGCTATTTGCATGGGCAGGAACACCTCACACTAGACCATGTCATCCTGTCTTTAGCCATCTGCTATCAAGGGATCCCAGGGTTCAGGACACCTACCTTGCTAAATGCTAGCATAAGTGACATTATTGGATCTTAGGAGAACAGACATTGTTCCAGTGAGAACAAGGGTCACTTCAGTGCTGGAGAATCATAGAATCATAGAATAGTTCGGGTTGGAAAGGACCTTAAGATCATCGAGTTCCAACCCCCCTGCCATAAGTAGGGACTAGGGGACTTTTGGGGTGTTAACTCTGGAACTTACTAAGGGAGCACGCAGTCATCTAACTGGTCAGAAAATGAGGCCCTGAGCAAATTTCCTTCCTTTTTCCCTTCCAATTCTTATTCATATCCTGGTATACATCAAAACCATCAAAACTCAAAGTGGATGGTTGCCCTTCCTGAGAATGGCTGGTGTCACTGAAATGAGAACACAATCAGCTTTAGGGCTTCGTATTCTTCTTTTCCTCTGCTCCCTTCATTCCCTCTTGTGGAAGAGCTGTTTGAAATCTGTGCTGAAAACCTCCTTTGTCTTCCAGCACCCTGACCCACCTCAACAGCTCTGACAGGCACGTGTGTGCACACAGACATGGCACAAAAGGCTACAACAAGCTTTGTTGCCGTTGCTGTTGTTTTGATGCTGAGCAAAAGGCCTGGCTCCTACCCCCCTCCTTGCTGCATCACCTTCAGGATTGTGTGTTAGGAATCAATGCTACAGATGTTGACTTAGCCGAGATGTTAGCAGGAGACTTTTAATACATTTCAGATACAACAACAAAGAGCAGATGCCAATTCATATGGAGGAAAGAGACGTTTTGATCTGGGGTGTTTTGGAAATGAATTTTCATGCAGCCTTTATTTCCAATTTTATAGTTTTTTCCTTTTCCTTGGAATGCATATTAAATGCTGATAGCCTGTTATCCTTGACCTTTAGAGCCTGTACATTTGAAAATCCAATTCCCTGTGAAAAGCAATGCATACAATATGGCCTTCGAAGGAAATGCCATGAAGTAAGTGTGTTATTTTCTTTTTGGCCATGCAAGGGCCTTCAACCAACTCCAAAAAGGCAAGAGCACAACTTGGGGTGAAACACAGTCAATAAGAAGAGAGGGTTCTCTAATTCCTTGCACACTCTGGGCTTTGTTCACCCAGTGGGGAGGGATAAATCTGAAGTTTTTAGGAGAGATAATTCATTTTTCCCTTTCTCAGCACTGCAGTTACTGTGCTCTTTAACACCTCTAGTGCTGCAGATGGGCTCAGAGCATCTTGGTAGAGCATGTCACCAGATGTGCCACTGTGTCCTGGTGGGATTGGCTTTAAACACTGCTAGATGATGCTGGAGCATCATGACCGCCTTTGCTTTCTGATGTGCTGAAAGCATTCTGGTGACCTCCAGTTGTGTTGGGGGCATCCTTTGGAAGCTGCAGATATCCCAAAGGAGTTTCTCTTCCAGCTGTACTGGTGAATTTTCTTCCACGTGATGTGGAGACAGGTCAGGAGACTTTTCATCCCGCTGTGCTGGTGGACATCGGCAACCCAGTCAACCCACTGCACTGCTCAGTTTGCCAGGTATGTCCCTTCTCTTGTCCTCAGCCTCTCACCACCTTCTTAAAACTGAGTTTAGTTGGGTAGAAATGCACTGGCACTCACACGGTCTACTCATAACAGGTAGCAACACAACTCCCTCCACTGTCTAGGTTCTGGCCAGGAACTGTGGATATGTTATTTTTTGCTTTTAAGATGTCCTGGCTTTCTTTATGGAAAAAGACTGTGTTCAAGAACTGTGTTAAACCTGTGAGTGTATTTACCAAAGGCTGCTGGACGCAGTGGGGTAGGTAAGGTGGGAAATCCAGCTGTCTTAAGAACAAAGTAAGATACTTTGCAAGTAAAACGTCATTCATTAATGGCAGTCTCCACAGACTTGCTGTCTCCTCTGAGCATCAGGAAGGCATCCTGACACTAAGGGGGAAAAGTTGGAGTTTCCATTCCTGAAGGATCCAGGCATGATCCCATTGCTTTTCAAGCTATAGGCCTTTAGCAGATACACAGGACCTCAGCAGCCTGCATACCTGAAAAGCTGATCTCTTACTCTCTGTGAACAGTAAGACAGGCATTGTGGTCCTCCCCCATTTGTTTGATCATCACCTAGCACCATGAGATACGGATGCTTTCATAATGTCACTGAGAAACGGCTGTGGGAGGAATTACCCCTGTGTGCAGGCACTATAGCCCAGGAGTAAGGCAAAACAGGAATTCTTTGGGATCAGGTTTTCTGATTTCTATGAGGAAGCCAAACTTTATGTGAAATCCAAAGGCTGGAAAATCACATGGAGCTGAACTCCCCAAAGGCAGGAGCTTTCTGAATCATTCTGCTGACAGCTAAGCTCTGTCTCAAATAAGACACAGCTCCAAAATCCCTTTGTGCATCCGGACCTTTCTGCTGTGCCCAGGCTTAGGCAGGGATGCTGTGGTAGAGCAGGAAAAGAAACCAGGTCTGTCAAACTCCAGCATGGGTCTGTGATCATTGGATATCTCACCCCTGACTGTGCTGCTTCTGAATGGCATGAAATGAATCTTCAAAGATCTATGCAGATCCGTGCCCTCTCTCATCTCCATGGTGGCTAGCCCTTGTCTTTGCTGGCAGACAATGAAGCTGCAGGGTGGTTGGCACACACAGATACACTGTGCCACGTATGGCTTTTGTAATTCTTTTCTTCTCCTTCTTATATATCCCGCATCCCTTCCTTCTAATTTAGAGGTCTAGATTAAATTCAACTTAATTAGAAGGATTATACATCTTATAAACTTAATGTTTAATATGCAAGCATAAGGTTTTATTAAAGGTGTCCTAGGAGGAATTGTAATGAGTTATTGCACAATAAATAGTTGGATGGGAGAGAGTGTGATAAAGGAGTGGAACTTCTGGAGCAAGGGAGGGGCAAATGGGATGTGGATGCTTGGGAAACATCCCTGGTAACTGTTCAGAGGGCTGTTGTCATCTCCCTGCTGTTCACAGAGTGACTGGTCCAAAAGCAAGAGTTTTCCTTCAGCATGGAGGGGAGAAAGGATTCAGGAGACTAGGGGAAATAGGGGGGAGAGAAGGATATGAGGAAGGTCAGGAACTAAAGATTCTTGCAAAGAGAAGAAACTCTGGACAGATCCTTAGGCAACATGATCTAGTGTGAGGTGGCCCTACTCATGGCAGGGGGGTTGGAACTTAATGATCTTGAGGCCCTTTCCAATCCAAACCATTCTATGATTCTATGATGATTCTATGATTCTGTGATGCAGGGTCCTCTCTGAAAGCTGTGTATAGGAGCTGTGAACAGCTCACTTACTGCCTGCATAAGTAAGTGTTGGAGGGGACAGGTTGGGTGTAGCTGGGGGGACTTTACTGCAGGCCATCCATGCCTCCTTCTGCCCTCAGAAAAGCCAGGGTTCCACTGCGATGTGCAACGTGTCCACAAGACCCTGCTTTCGCGCTGCCCCTTTGAACTGAGAGCTAAAGTGGAATTCACCTCTTCAAGTGTCTACAATGTGGGTGCCTTGTGAGCTGATGTCTATGTCCTCACCATAGACATAAGAGATCTAATTAATACTGTCATCAGGACATGGGGTGTGAGTCATTGGTCCACACGTACGTGTTTGTTTTGGGAGGACATGACTTGCACTGTAAATTCGGCACGCTGCACAAGCGAGCTCCCCAGTGACTATAAGGGATCAAAGGCTTTGTGATGGTAAGTAAAATGGGCCAGAGATTGCTCTTCAGCCTTGAGGCCTAATTCACACTTGATATTTCCTGCAAGAGTGCTAGCAGGTCCTGTCCTCTATGTCAGGTTGCTTAACAATGAAATAGCATGGGCACTGTGGGTTAGTTTGGTTCTCAGGACAGAGAAACCACTGCCCAAACACTGCTGTCTACTCTTTCCCCTCCTGTTGAATGACCTGGTGCAGAAGGGGATTATTTTGCCATCCTGGTAAAGCTGTGTAGTTTGGTGTCTCCACAGCAGCTCCTGGTAGCCAGTGGTTGTTGCTATTCAGCTGATGGATGGGAACTGACTCTTCTGGTGGCAAAACCATAGAAGCACTAGCTGCTTATCCTGTCTTGGTGCCAAAGCAGAGCTAAGTCAAGGCACATCTGGGAAAATGAGGATGCAAAAGTGCTGTGGTCCATCAGTAAACAACCTTAGAGAGTATCTGACACCAGCGTGGGGAAGAAAGATACCAGCATGTAATTGGGGTCTCAGTGTGAGGGTGTGCAGGGCACTGTGAAAAGGCTGGAAGTAAGTGGTGGAAGGATGGGAGTTGGGTGGTGGGTAAATGGGTTACGGTCTGTCTCCAGGCAACCTGCAACAGAACTGGTCCCATCATGGTCCTAAATGACCAGTGAGAGGGGAAGGTATCTTTTCCTGGATGTGAATTCAGCCCAAGGCTTTGGGGGGTTGGAGCATCCCATTAGGGTGGTCCTGTCACACTTCATAGCTGTGTTTTCAGGGTCCATCCTCCTATCATGCCAGTCCTTTCCCTCTCACTCAGTCCACTCATTTTCTGAGCTGGTTTTACCCAGCCAGACTAAATCATCTCCAGCACTGCCGATGAGCATTTCCATACGGGGAACTGCTCTCTGGAGGGTGTACCTGAATTCAGGCCTCCTTGGTCACCATCAGGATTCATCCCAACTCAGAATCAATGCATGTGTTGTTCTTTGGCTCCAAGGGATGCACAAGATGTAGACAAACCAGGCTCCAGGGTTGGTGCAGAGAAACACCCTTTTGTTTCAAGCCAGAGCTGGAAGAACTGCCCTTGACAAAAAGGGAATTAAGGCATCATGTGAATGCATGATTTTAGGCCCTTTGGATTTATGGCCCCTGGAGCCATCTCTGGTTTCTCTGGTCAGCGAACGGGGCAGTTTTTATCTCCACAGATGGCCCCCCTGAACCCCCATGCCTGATATTTGTAATTACAAGCAGGGATTATGCAGGAAAGAGATGGAATCAGCAGGGGAGCTTAGGCACCGGCTGGTTCCCATGGTGCATATGTCAAACCTATGGGGATCCTGATAGAGGGATTAAAAAACTGAGGGGAGGGGAAGGGGGGAAACTTCTTATTAACATTTTTGATGCATGCTCAGGGCTGACATGGTGTGCTGATGAATACTGGTGTAGTAGCAAAGCTTTCTTAGTGCCCTCTGCCCTGGGCAGCCTTGCAGTAAAGCTAGACATGGACAGTAACTCCTTTTAGGTACTACCCTCTAAGTAGAGCTTTGGTACCTTTGGAGCATAGGTTGGAAAGAGGGGTGCTTTTTCTGGAGCAGGAATGATGCAAGAAGGTGGAGGAGGGAAAAGTCCCATCCTCATGTCCTTTCCACCATGCATTGTTGTAATAAGACAGGGAAAGCCTGGCACTGAGTTGGATATTTGGTGATGGGGGATGTCTATGTAGCTGGTCTTGTCCAGTGATTTCAAGAGCCTTGTCATTCCCTTGCAAAAGACCCATGCTGAAGTGCTTGGGAATGCTGGGCATGGAGCATAGGAAGCTGCTGGTGAGGTAGGATGAACAACACATGAGGACAGGGAGCTGTGCATAGGCATTGGGGTGGGAAAGGTGCAGGGACCTTGTGGAGACATAGCCTACAGCCACTCCATGTCCTTGGGAAGGCGGGATGGTGAAGTCAGCAAAGAATCCTTCCAGAGACCAATACCAGCCACCAGCTTTCAGCTTTGGGAGAATCTTTATCCCCTTCACCCCCTCATAGAGGGCAATAGGGATGTCAATCCTTACTTGCACCCTGAGGGTAAATCAAGGACCAATCCCTAGGACAGCTATGGGCTGTTCCTGAAAATAGCCAGAAGTCCTTGAACTACTCAGGGTTAGAAGGGCTGATAGGAAAAGGGACATCCAGACCTTTCCACAGGTTATCTGCCCTGGTGGATGAGGTTATTATGGTCACCAAAAAGAACAGGATCATGGGGAACCAGGCACTGCACAAACACGAGGCAGGAAGATGCTCCCTTGTCTTCAGGCAAGAAGACATTCCCTTAGGATGAAGACACCTGCAGTCCTGGTAGGGGATGAATTCAACAACTTGCCTGAGGAGATCAACCCATCACAGATAGCAGGTAATGGCCCTTGTTGGGCTGCACACACCTCACAAGGCTGCTGTGCGTGACAGACAGCAGTAAATTCCCTTTTTCCTTCCTTCTCTCTGTTCCATGTGCAGAGGATTGGGAATTCCTGCTTGAGTGGAAATCAAACCAGACAGATAATATGGGTGATGACTCTCAGCAACCTCTTTTTATTAGAAGGAGAGGGAAAACGCCTGGTGAAAGGAAAAGAAGGAGAGAGGAGGAAGACACTACTTGGGTCCAAACCATGTCTGCAGTCTGCTGCATCGCCTCCTTTTATGAAAGCATCCAAACAAGACCACAGGAGCTGATGATTCAATAATGCACGGGGCTGGGAGACAATAGGAGGAAGAAAAACAACAAAGCAAAGAGGGTTTTAATAACCGTTCATTGAGGCTGTAATTAAATCTTGGTTTCTGTTTGGAAAACAAGAATCTCATTTTGTGCTCGTGTCCCGTCTCCCCACCACATCTGCACCCATGTTTTCTTCTGGGCAATTACTGAGCATGCTGTGAGCTGATTAGCAAATACAGGTGTGGCAGGCACTCTGTGCTGCATGGGAAAAGACAGGAGGAGAAGAGAGGATGAGGAGCTTATTGCAAAGTCTGGTACCAGCCCTAAGCAGGTGGGAATCACAGCATCCCAGCCTGGTTTGGGTTGGAAGGGACCTCAAAGCTCCTCCAGCTCCAACCCCTGCTCCCACAGGCAGGGACCCCTTTCACTTGGAGCACGTTGCTCCAAGCCCCTGTGTCCAACCTGGCCTCCAGCACTGCCAGGGATGGGGCAGCCACAGCTTCTCTGGGCCATCACCCTGGGCCAGCACCTCAGCACCCTCACAGGGAACAGCTTCTGCCTCAGAGCTCAGCTCAGTCTCCCCTGTTGGGGCAGGTTCAAGCCATTGCCCTTGGCCTGGCCCTACAGGCCCTTG
>NDXB01006962.1:41554-57753 GCA_002631895.1 Agapornis roseicollis
CAGGTTCAAGGCCCTTGGCCTGGCCCTACAGGCCCTTGGCCCAAGCCCCTCTCCAGGTTCCCTGCAGCCCCTTTAGGCACTGGAGCTGCTCTCAGGTCTCCCCTTCAGGAGCCTTCTCTTCTCCAGGCTGAACAAATTTGCTTGCAGAAACCTACAGTCAAGCTGTGGAGCCAGCCTGATACTTTCCTAGCTGCCTTTTAGGGATGAGGAAAGGCTGTAAAGAGGGCAGGACCATGGGGCTGCCCACCCTGTCTCAGTGTTTGCCAACCAGTAGGATTTGGCTTGGAGGGAGGACCCCTGCGGAAAGGCAAAAGGTTGCTGAGCACCAGCATGGGGTTTGTGGCACCAGGTATGTTGCAGTTCATACACTTTCTATGTGGGCTAAAGAAACCTTTCCTAGGCATGGCTATGTGTATAATGAAACATAAAAGGGCACATGCTCTAAGGCTGAGGGCAGTTATTTATGTCCATATATCTCCCTTTCCTCTGCTCCATCACATGGCTTAATGACCTCAGGCTGTCTACATGTTAGCTCCTTAACCCTACAAGGGCATTGCCTGTTAGGGTGCTGATGCCACTAGCCAAAGCTCTGCCAGGAACTGTGCTAGCAACCACTTTCCTGGCCCTGGTCCATACACTTTTGCACATTAACTTCAGAGGTGGATGCTTTTGTAGGGCACTGAAGAGCATATCAGAAACACAGCCTCCTGCTCATGTGGAGGACCATGCCAACAGTGGGCTAATACATAGCTGTAGCCAGACCATGGGAGACAGAAACACGTATGTGCTCTTCAGCTCACTCACACCACCTTATTCACGTCAGTCAATCTTAAAGAGAACACAGTATTTCACTTGGAGCTGCTGTATTTTGCTTTCCCAACAGCTATCTTTCCCCTCCACTGTTCTCCCACCGTGATGAAATTCAGGGAATGACTGAGGAAAACTCTACCCCAACTGTGTCAGGCTTTCTGTAGGACTAAACCAGCATTTCTCCCTCTCGCAACCTGCCTGCAGGGCTCATTGCCCAATTTCTGCTGGCTCATTAGAAAGCACAGCAGTAGCATCACTGTGGTCACTGCCTCAGAGCCGTCACCTCCTTGCATTAGTTCTACCTGCTAATTGCCAGGAGCTGAGTAGAGGCACTGCTCCTTGTCCCTGCCAGAGTTTGCCCAGGCAGAAGGGCTGCAGTCGACCTTCATTTGTATTCCAGGAGCACCACTCACTTAGCACTATCTCCTGCCATCAATAAACCAATGCAAACAGAGATAAGCCAGATAAAGTGAAAGTAGGTCACTTCTGCAGCACAATGACATCCAGCTCCGTAATTCCTTACACAGCCCTAAAAGTTAACTTTCCCATCATGGCATTTCTCCTCTCTTCCTCCTTTCTCTTGAAGTTGCTAAGGAGGAAGGTGATTAGGTAGATATGAAACCTTCCTTACAGCTCTGTCATGCATCAGACTAAGGGCATCTGGAGATTGTTCTGCAGTGGGTGGAGGGATTGGTGTCATCCACAGACTCTCTAACCTCGGTGTTGCTTTTCTACCAGTTAAAGTCCTGGAATGATGCTTCATGCTGATTGTTAGGGAAAGCTGGTTTTGCTCCTCTCAAAGACCCATATTCTTTATGTGTAGGTCCTATATTCATTGCTGTGTCTCCAGAAAGAATGTCACCACTGCAAATTCCTCACTTAGCATTGGCTCACCTTCAAGCCTTGATGTTGACTAAAAGCCATAAACTACCTTTGGTGGTGAGATAAGTTTTCATTCCTGGTTGTCTTTTATACCATTAACCTCTTCACTGAGAACCCTAAGAGCTGGTTAGTGTCCCATAAAATGCCACTTTTGTATGGTGAGATGGCAATGGTTTCCTCTTGATGTCACCTGAATGCAAATTTGGGCTGGTAGCACATGGGTGACCTAGACACAGCCACCTCAGCCATCCAGGCACCTAGGTTATCTGTGATTTTATGACCAGAAAATCTCAGTGCTATTTATTGGTCGATATATAGATTTCATATGCTGTTATGAAAGCCTAAGAACCTCTGGAGATACTTCTAAGACCTTCTGGCACTGCAAAGAAACATAAGCATTAGCTCAGTCTTGGATGCTCTCCAGAGAACAAGACAAATAGGGATGATTCAGTGCACTTTTCTGGAGATTTCTGTAAATGCTGTCTTCATCAGCAGAAACGTTTATGGGAAATACATGTTAAAACTTATTCAAGTTCTTACAAAAAGAGGTCCTAATGGTGACCCCCATCCATCCCTGGAATGACACCATAGGAGTTAAGTGTTTGGTATGTCACCAGCTTGAACAGGAAATAATCTCTTCTTTGTGATACCTCTACAGAGGGAAATCAATTAATTCCAAACTAGAATGCTAAAGTAAATAAACCTCAGAAAGCAAGAGCCTCCTGCCAAATAGTCCCTAAGAAGGAAATATGGCAGCATCCAGTACAGAAATGGTTCTGGAGTGAACAGCTGCCCTGGTTTCAGCTGGGATAGAGTTAATTTTCTCCCTAGTAGCTGGTGCAGTGCTGTGCTTTGGATTTAGTGTGAGAACAATGCTCATTGATAACACATGGATGTTTTACTTGTTGCTCAGTAGCACTTACCCCGATCAAGGACTTTCCAGTCTCATGCTCTGCCAGTGAGGAAAGGCACAAGAAGCTGGGAGGGAGCAGAGACAGGACACCAGAACAAAGGCTTGTATTGAGGCCTCATTCTGCATCACCTTCAGAGCACATAGGGCTGCTTCTGCTTCACTTGGGCTGTAGGAGCTGTGTGAAGAGCAGAGAGATGGTAAGGTGTGGGGAGATGGCCCTTAGCCAGCTAGCACTATTCATTGCCTGTGGTTGCCTGCCCCTTGCAGCATCCTCTGCTTCAAGTCCCCATCCGCAAGGAGCAGTGGCAGCAAGGGAAGGCTGTGAAGGAAAGGGGCTGAAGGGGACAAGTGGCCCTGGTGGCTCTCAGCTCCCATGTCCTTCTGCTGCTGTCTTGTGACTGCAGAACAGGGTTAATTTCATCATGAATGAACTTTCTGTGCTGTCCTGTTATCCCCTTAGAGAAGCCAACCTTATTTCTGTATCATTATCTTCCCATTGCATTTGGCTCTCCCAACAGCCCATCCATAAGAATTTGTGGAAATCAAGACACCTTTCATCTTGTGTGTAAGATCTCTCTTCCATCCAGATGGGCTCCTGGGCCAGCAGAACTGCTATGTGAGCTTGTCTGTAGCCAAAGGCATAAGAGAAAGAGGATGCATCTGGTTTCGCATCCCATTCCCTCTGTTTCTTTGGCTTCATGGTAACTGCCAGCATAGGAATTAATTGGATGACGTTCTGTTTGTTGAAGCCCCAGACCTGTTTACCAGCAGAGGTCAAATGATTTGTGTAGGGAGCTGAGACAAGAATCCTTACTGTTGCGTGCCAAATCCTATCCATCCACTCAAATCACTGCCACCGGTCCTTCATCCACGCCTGCTGCTCCTACCATGTTTGCCATTATAAAACACTCCGGGAGGCAGCAGGGAACCTTGTTCTGGCACATCCCAGGTTTGGTACTGTGTCAGCCCTGCATCTTGTTCATCTGCTGCTGTTGCCTCCAATACTGTTTGGAAACAAGCTTTGCCTGCAGCACGTATCATGGCACGTGCCCACTTTGGCAATAAAGTCTCTGCCGGAAGCTCTCCCATTTCTCTTGTATGTTAATGTGACCCTAATGGCCTCATTAGTTGTAATTTGTTTGGCCACCACATTCAGATGAGTATTCCAGTGATAGCACCGAACCTGGGGAGAGTAAACAGTGACTAATTAATGCAGCTGAAGTTGCTGCCTACCATGGCTGTGTGAGGAGGAGGAGGAGGATGCTGGAAGGCAGGTTTACCTGCACCTGGATGATGCTGGCCGCAGCCACTGATTCACAGCTTATGTCCTGCTGAGGCTCCGAGCTGGTAAACAGCATCTGCAGCCTGACCTGGAGGGGGGTCAAAGAAAGCTTCCAGAAATCTCTGACACAAGGGCAATACCGCAACTGGCATAGAAATGGAGGGATCAATCCAAGGGGTGCTGAAAGAGGTGGAATTCTACACTGCCCAATTTCACTGGGGTTCAGGCAAGTCAGTTTAACGGGCCCTGAGGGCAACAGCCTACATAAGCTGGTGCTAGATGGTATTCTGTATAGAATACATAGAATAGTTTAGATTGGAAAGGACCTTAAGATCATCCAGTTCCAACCCCCCTGCCATGGGCAGGAGCTTCTCGCACCAGACCATGTCACCCAAGGCTCTGTCCAACCTGGCCTTAAACACTGCCAGGGATGGGGCAGCCACAGCTTCTCTGGGCCATCACCCTGTGCCAGTGCCTCAGCACCCTCACAGGGAACAGCTTCTGCCTTAGCTCCAACCTGAACTCCCCCTGTTTCAGTCTGAACCCATCACCCCTTGTCCTTTCACTGCAGTCCCTAATGAAGAGCCCCTCTCCAGCATCCCTGTAGCCCCCCCTTCAGACACTGGAAGCTGCTCTGAGGTCTCCACGTGGCCTTCTCTTCTCCAGGCTGAACAGCCCCAACTTTCTCAGCCTGTCTCCATACAGGAGGTGCTCCAGCCCCTGATCAGCCATGCCAGCACAGAGAGAATTTACCTTCAGATGCAAATGTAGGTGTGGATGAAGGAGTCCCAAGAGAACGGCATAGTGGTCAATGCGTATTTTTAACATTCCCAGTGGGAAAGTAGTTTCAAATGCTTTCTCTTTTGATGCTCTACTCTGTTATTGTCCCCAGGGTACTTTGCCTGGAGTCCTCGGCTAAAAGTGGGGAGAACAGAGCACAAAGCAGATGTACTGCGGGCCTTCCTGGGGTAAAGACAGGGGAAACCTCTTGGAAACATTGATGGTCTGTCCTGGATTGTGTTCTTGTGACAGAGAAAGTAAACATCCTTCCCTCCTTCCTTCCCTTTGGGAATCAGCTTCCTCAGGAGTTGGTGACATCATTGCAGCCCTCAGCTGTGCAATGTGGTACAGAGTTTCCTGGTCCAGACCTTGCTTGCGTTTCCTTTAATCTGAACCTTCTTCCTCCTTTCTGTCTGTATTTTCCCTGCCATTTCACATTCGTGTCCCCCCTTCTGTCTGAAACAAGAGATGCAAAATACAATAGGGGACTGATTAGGATTTTATTGCACCTGAGACAGATTCAGTCAGTTACCAGCATTGGTTTGCTGTTGTTGAGGCCTGTCTTGAAACTTCAGCCAAGTTCTGGGACAATGGGATTCAAGCCCTTCTTCATCTCCTGCTGTGTAAATACGGTTTTTGTCCAAATGGATGAATGGCTCCTATAAGAACAGTGTTGCTTAAAACCACCGTAAGTGTACGTGAGACTCCTTCCTCATTCTATCTGTTCCTGAAACACTGAGATTGCTGCAGGCCTTAACTGTATCACAAAAGATCATCCCACCTTTGGCTCGATCCCTATGCTCCTATTCACTGATTTTATCTGGTGTTAAAAGCTGCTTTGCTTCAGCAAGTGCAGAACAAGCCTCTGTGAGGCACTTCAGGGAAATTCCTTTCCTCTCCAGGAAGCAACAGCCTGTAGTGCCAGTGCTCTTCTTTGTGCAAGTGTATGCATTTGAACCATGTTTCCTGTACTGTCTAATTTGTGGTTGGTTCCAAGAGCAATAATCAATGTGTATTTGACATAACTCATGCTCATGCATGTTCATGCACATGCTGTGCACTGTTTGAGAAGGATCCTCACCAGCTGGGCAGTATAAAAATACCCTCAAAGCTACCCATGTCTAATAGCCAAGTGTAGCTGCCTAGTGCCTGGTACCTTTACACTCCTTCTCCCACCTCCTCTGAAGGCAGCAATGCAATTTGCTTTTTCAGGGGACAACAGCATCCCTTGCTCTCATTAGGTCATACTTATCACCATTAGCTGTCTGAAGCACAGTATGGGCCAAAGTACAGATCACCTAGAGCAGGCCTGAGAGGGTTCATTAGAGCCAACTATTCTGGGGAGATGAGCACCTAAAAGGACATTGAGGTTGAATTCATCTGAGCTGGTTGTCTAGACTCCTGCTTTAGCTGGAGAAAAACAGGTGCTTCCAGAGCGTGATTAATCTCATTCTAAAGCAGACATCTCAAATAGGTCAAATGACTCATGTCCTGGCAGTGCTTATTTCTGTCTGCACACTATAAAGGGAGCCGAAGGTGACTAGCTTAGCCGCAGACCATCATCGTGGTAGACATTTAACATTAGGTAAGATGAATCCCATCCTGCAAGACAAATCAAAGCAGTGGACTTTGCAGGCTACAAGAGAGAGGTTGAAAGTGGCCGGTCAAAGCCCCTGAAAAGAGTTGTTGAGGGAGGTGAATTTAAAGAGCTGCGGTGCCAGGCCAAAGAGCAAAATCTTCTTGTGTAGATGTTGCCTGGCAATTGCTGTCCCAGGAGCTGTATTTTCAGCAAAGAAAGAAGGAAACGGATGAAGCAGAGTCAGACATGCTGGAGGTGTGCAGAGGGCTCTGGAAGTCAGGCACGTTCCATCTCCACCATGACCATCAAAGGTGTATGAGGGCAGGGACTGAATTGCAGATGGCCCTTTGAGGAGACACAGATAGACCGAGGGTAGTAGAGTGGGGAGGTGAGAGGTAAGCAGAATGAAATTACTCAAGGGTTTGATCCAGCCTTTTTCCCCATCTTCAGTGCTTCTGTTGTCCTTCAACACCAGCCTATGCACAGTATGGGGCTATACCAGGATGTAAGAAAGGACAGATAATGACCAGACATTCTTGTTCTGTTTAATGAGTAGCCTCAGCACTCCTCTTAGGAGTGCAAACTGAGGTCTTGAGGTCTGGGACAGCAACAAGCATTGCCCATGCTGGTTGCGTGTACAAGTGCACAGGACCAAGTGCTTTTGGCAGCTTAGATGCATCTCCTTTGTTCAGTTTTGCTGGAGGAAAAGGGGCCACCAGAAGGCTTTACAATCTCCTTGTTCCCCTGAGTCTTCTCCACATAAAAAGCCTTTCTGTCTGCTGGAAAACTGACCCGTGTGCAACCAAACCCATTCATCTCTATGTCTCTGACACCACCATCCGCTCCTCCCAGGTTGCTCTGCAGCAGGACCAGGGCTCAGCTGTGCCTGGCATGCACGGAGGGAAGCAAGATGTTTTGGGCCAGGTTTGTTCCAACTGGGTACCATGGCTGCTGCCAGAAAATCAGCTCCAGCAGCTTATTCAACCATATGGGAACCTTCTGAGGGGTCTCTGGGAGACATCCTTAGACTCTTGGCTTCAGAGGATTGCAGTTCCCCCCACCCTGTGACTCACAGTGAAGCTCTCAGGAAGGGGGCTGAGGAGCAACACTTGTGTATATTTAAGACAGGAGTATTTGTAGGATTTAAGCCCAAAATGTGCACCACCAAAATTAGAGGTTTCACACACCTCTTTATTATTATTATCATTATTATTAATCTCAATTCCTTCCAGCTCCCATTCTATTTTAGCATCTGATTCTCTCAGTGTGGGGAAAGGATATGGAGGAGACCTTCCTTGTTAGCCTATAGGGTTATGGAGTGGGATGGCTGTGGTCCAGGAGTACTCCTCCTCTTAGCACTTGGCAAAGGAACAAGTAAAATATCCTCTCTGTTTAACACCTGAGCATCCTTCTCTACAAAAGCCCAGCCCTGCTGTTGTCTGGGCACACATCCCTTTTGTAACAGGAGCTATTAGTTTCTCAGGAGCCTGTTTCTCCCAGGAGGGGGCCCGTCCCTCTAAGCAGAATAGTTGGTTAGTTAAAGCTGCCTATTTGATAAATCTAAATGCATTGTACTTGGATGGTAATTGCAACTCATACTGAGCAATCACCGTGTCAGCTGTCACAATAACAAACTGCTTAATAGATGTACATTAATGGGCCATCACCACAGCTCCAGGGAGAGAAACACTTTGGCTCAAAGGGAGATGTCATTCTTTGCTTGACAAGATCTAAGTGGTCACAGGGGCTGCTGGTCCTGATGTGGAAGTATGCCCAGGACTTCCCTCAGGCCTTTGTCTGCTCTTTCCTGATGTCTAACCCAGGTTACAATTTTGTCTGACACACTCACCACAAATCCTGCTCTGCTGCTTTTCCTCCAGCATTTCCACCCCATCCCAACCCAGTCTTCTTGCTCTTTTTTATGGGATTGCTCTGAAGGTGATCACAAATGCTAAGCACTACATGTGTGCTAAAGGACATACTTTCTGATCCCAGGCTGCCATGATTACCTCATGGTATGTGGAAGGAGGTGCTCTTGCCTTTATCATGCAGACAGGTCCAAGGCCAGACAAATCGGGCTTGTGATGACAGGGAATTCCTGGAATTGCAGCACTGCCTGGATCCTTCTGCTGTGAAGAAATAGAGGACAAAAAGACATCAATGATCTGACTCAGACAGGAGGTTGTGGGTGTTGCCTCTATGGCAAAGCAGCAGCATGGAGCTAACTTCCCTTTCTACCCTCCCTGGTGTGAGGGATGCAGGGAGCTACTTTTCCTCTGGGAAAGCTTGGTATGGATAAGGAGAGAACACAATACAGTTGCTCATCACCTGCTGACTGATGCCTGTACCTGAGCCGTGATTGTCAGCTCCTGGCCAACTCACCCCCATTTCTGTACTGGACACAACACGCTGTGGTATGGAATACCCCTTTGGCCAGTTTGGGTCAGGTGCCCTGTATCTGCTTCCTCCTGGCTTCCTGTGCATCTCCTCACTGGCAAAGCATGACACTGAAAAGTCCTTCATCAGGGTAAGTGTTAATGAACAACAATTAAACCATAGGTGTGTATCAGCATTGTCCTAATACTAAAGCCAACATACCAGCTAATAGAGAGAAAACTAACTCTACCCATCCCAGCTGAAACCAGGATATAAGGGATTTCTATTAAAGAAGAAGTATACAGTGAGGGTTTTTAGTTGGTCAAGGACCAATGCCTTTGAGATGTGTGTTGACTACAGTATGCAAGAACCATAATCCATATGTTCTGGATTGGCTGTACTGGGAAGAGAACTGTATCACATTGGGGGAGCTGGGAAGGAAAGAGAAAGAAAAATGGGAGAAGACAGGGCGATTTGGCTCTTTTGTACAGGATCTAGAATGTGCAGCTTTCAAGAAAACCATCTGAATGCTGCTGTCCCACCAGAGCCTTTGCTATGGCAGGAGATGCAGGTCCCTTCAGCATCTCTTCTATTAAGATGTGATCTGGAGTTTGAGTGCTTCTGACAGGTCTCCACGCTAGTAATGCACAGCACCTGCCTGGCTCTGCCTGGCTGCACATTAGAGATGGATGGAGGCGGAGAGTGGAGATGTTCCCTTTCACAGCTGAAGGGACACACTGGGTACCACATATGCTTCTGATAGCTCTTCCCTTTCCCCCTCTTTCCATGGGGAAAAGCTTTGCAAAGTGCTACAGAAGATGACATTAGCTTGTCACATCAACAGGGCATGGGAGAAAGGAGCCTGGACCTTTGAAGCAGTGCCTGAAAAGCTTCATTTCAGGGGAACTGATCTGCAAAGATCAATAGGAATGCAAAATGGGGAGAGCTTATTGAGACTGGGAAGTTAACTGAAGTATTTAGGCAAAGCAAATGAAGTCATTGCCTTGTTGCATTTGGAAATGGGGCCTGGGGAGGTGACTTTCTACAGTGTCATGAGACAGCACATTGCAAGTGTCACTGTGAGTTTTACTGGGTATCTTCACCCCTTCCTTCCTACCATGTCTGGGAGACAATTTCTCTCGCAAGAGTTTGTTTCCACTTTGTGGAAGTTCAGGCCTATCCCTACTTCTAGTATTAAGGATTTAATTCATACCTGGTTGCTGCTTAAACATTGCTCTGAGGAACTGATAAGTTAGGAGCTGTCACATGCAAGTGACACCTGTCCATTTGAACCCAGAAGCATGACACTGTACCAAGAAGCTGCCGTGCACAAAGCTCACCTTCTCTCCAAAGGATGCTGAAGGCTGGGGATGCCTGTGAGAGTGCCTCAGTTGAGGGCTGCCACTCAGGTTTTAGTGATGAGCAGATGCTGCCTTCACTCTGCAGCTGGGAGGGAGGGATAGTGCAAGTAAAGTGACTTTACCCAAGTTTCAGAGTGGAGTCAGGAATAGAAATGATGTCCCTTGGCCCTTTTTGGGATGAATCATCCTTGTAAATCCGCTTTCCTTGACTGATCTGGTAAATATAGGGTGTGAGAAAGGATGATTAAGTGACTTATCTGAAGTCACATGTGGCATTTATGGGATTTGGACACAATCCTAAACCGGCTCCACTGCTTTAACCACTCTGCTTCCCCTGATGTAGCTGTGACCCTGAAAGCATGCAAACACCATCCTGTATTACAGCAGCAAAGAATAAATTCAGAGTCAGCCTGGAAAATCAGCTCCCTAAGGAAATACAAGATTAATCCCATACAAGAGAAGATGCAATCTAAAGCAGGCTGTTAATTAATTGTTATTATCTTAACCAACCCAAGTATGGAGTCAGGGACACAAGTAAGGTTACAGGTTTTGACAGATGCAGATTGATTTCTTAGAGCATCCACACCAGGCAGAGCAGCTAATCCCTTTCACAAAGGTGCAAATTGCTAATCTGATTTGCATGCTTGGCTGCCTGCTTTTGTCCCACTGATGGGCAACAAAAAGGAAGAGCTAGAAACCATTGTGCAGTAGGAAAACATAGTTGCCATCATGGAAATACGGTGGGATAACTCACACAACTGGGGTGCTGCAATGGATAGCTATTTGCCTTGGGTGACATGGTCTAGTATGCAGCACCCCTGCCCATGGCAGCGGGTTGGAACTGGATGATATTAAGGTCCTATCCAACCCAAACCATTCTATGATTCTGTGATTCAGAAGGAATAGGCAAGGAAGGAGAGAAAATGGGGTATCCCTGTATGTTAAGGGGTGTTTTCATTAGCATAATGATGGTGATGACAAGGTTGAGTGTTTAGGGGTATGAACAAAGCGGAAGGCCAACAAGGCAGATATCATGGTGGGAGTCTGTTCTAGACCAACTGACCACGATGAAGAGGCAGACAACATATGCTATAAGCAGCTGGCATACGTCTCACAATCACTAACCCTTGTTCTGATGGGGGAATTCAACTTGCCAGATGTCTGCTGGAAACACAATGCAGCACAGAGGAAGCAATCTATGAGTGTGTGGAAGAGAACTTCCTGACATGGATAGTGAGTGACCCAGCCAGGGAGGGCACCGACCAGACCTGGTTTTGAACAGAGAAGGACTTATGAGTGATGTGATGGTTGGAGGCTGTCTTTGGCACAGGGAGCACAAAATGATAAAGAGTTTTCAGTTCTCATATAAGTAAAGGGGGGGCAGCAGAAACACTACCTTGGACTTGCAGAGGGCAGACTTTGACCTGTTTAGGAACCAGGTTGACAGAGTCCCTTGGGCAGCAGCCCTGGAGGGCAAAGTTGTCCAGGAAGGGTTGATATTCTTCAGGAAGGAAATATTCAAGGCACAGGAGCAGGCTGTCCACATAAGCAGTGGGGAAGAAGACAGGCCCAGTGGGCATGGGTCCATGGAAGACAAGTCCTGCTCGATTTACTTGGTCTCCTATGACAAGGTGACCCACTTAGTAGGTGAGGGAAAGGCTGTGGAGGTTTATGTAAGATAGTAGGAAATATTTCTTCACCAGAAGGATGCTCAGGCATTGGAATAGGTTGCCCAGGGCAGTGGTAGAGTCACCATCCCTGGAAGGATTTAAAAGATATGTAGATGTGGTGCCTAAGGATGTGGTTTAGTGGTGGACTCAGCAGTGCTGGGTTAAGAGTTAGGCTCAATGACCTTCAAGGTCTTTTCCAACCTAGATGATCCTGTGATTCTATGATTAGTTTGGAAGTCACTAGCCACTGATGAATAAACAAAGACATTATGAGTGGGGTCCTTCCTGAAATTCATTTCTGATTGACTTTGGAAGGCATCCGCCTGGGGCTGGTGTCTGTCTTCTGAGAAACCCCAAACCCAAAAGGAAAGAAGCAGGTAGGTGGGGCTGGGGAAACTAAACAAAGAACAATTCTCAGTTAAGGCCCAGCAGCACATGGGAAGACACAGACGGGTGGTAGCTGGCATCAGTACCTTGCAACTAAACTCATTAAACACCAGCCTCTGTCTCTGTAATACATACAAAGAGGGTGGTTGAGTCTATTCTCCAAGGAGAGCAGCTCTGTTTAGCATTATAGTCTGTTTCAAGCACATCACACTGATAACATTGGGACTGGAGGCCCAGTTTGGTCTGATAAACAATGCTGTGACTTATAATAAATCATACTCTTTTTTCTTAGGGTCTTTCCTATTGCTGATGAAGTCAGTCTCTTATTTTGCTCTCAGGCAAGTTATTGCATGTGAGCAGTTATTGAATCTCAGGCTATCATCTGAAACTGATGAATTCACAGGGGAGGACAAGTCATGTGAGCAATTCTGGGCCTGCTATTCAGCATTCAGATGAAGGCCTCTGAATGTCTGCCCAGGGGTCATAGAATCGTAGAATCATAGAATGGTTTGGGTTGGAAAGGACCTTACGATCATCCAGTTCCAACCCTCTGCCATGGGAAGGAATACCTTACACTAGACCATGTTACCCAAGGCTCTGTTCAACCTGATCTTGAACACTGCCATGGATGAAGCATTCACCACTTCTCTGGGTAACCTGTACCAGTGCCTCACCACCCTCACAGGGAAGAACTTCTTTCTTATATCTAGTCTGAACTTTCCCTGTTTCAGTTTGTACCTGTTATCCCCTGTCTTTCTTTGGGAGATGGTGTCAGAGCTCCATAACGATTAATAGTACAATTAATGGTGGTACAATTAATACCATCACAGCTGGACTTCACTGACTGCATCAATCAAATCTCCAGTGGCTACTGGAGGTAGGCAGTGAAGCAGCAAAATCTGGGTGAGCAAAGGTAGGCTGATCCGCTGGAAGCCAAAGCTCAATGAAAAGGAGACGCCCTCTACTCTGCTCTGTATTGTGTGCAGTTCTGGTGTCCTCAACATCAAAAGGACATGGAGCTGTTGGAACAAGTCCAGAGGAGGCCACGAGGATGAGCAGGGACTGGAGCATCTCCCATATGGAGCCAGGCTGGGAAAGTTGGGGCTGTTCAGCCTGGGGAAGAGAAGGCTGCGTGGAGACCTCAGAGCAGCTTCCAGTATCTGAAGGGGGCCTCTAGGGATGCGGGGGAGGGGCTCATCATTAGGGACTGCAGTGACAGGACAAGGGGGAACGGGTTCAAACTGAAACAGGGGAGGTTTAGATTGGATCTAAGGAAGAAATTCTTTGCTGTGAGGGTGCTGAGGCACTGGAATGGGTTGGCCAGGGAGGTTGTGAGTGCTCCATCCCTGGGGGTGTTCAAGGCCAGGTTGGATGAAGCCTTGGGTGCCATGGTTTAGTGTGAGGTGTCCCTGCTTATGGCAGGGGGGTTGGAACTGGATGATCTTAAGGTCCTTTCCAACCCAAATTATTCTATGATTCTACCTTCATATCTATAGCACTTTTCAAACTAGGTAGAAATGTCTTAACTGATTTGCCCAAGGCTATGCTGGTGGTTGATTGCAAAGCTGATTACTGACCAAAGTTAAAATCCCAAGCCATGGACTTTCCTTGCTTTCCTATGCAGATCCAAAGATGATGTCTTTGTGTGATACAGCAATTAATCCTGTACAACACCTGGCTATGGCAGCGAGTTTGATGGCTGCAGTTGGTGACACTTAGTTACCCAGAAGTGCTATCAGCCCTGTAACACAATTTGCAATAAGTCACCATTAATTAATGCTAAGTTATGAAGCACTTCCAGAGAAAATCGACATCAGTGCAAGAAGAATTCATTATGGCTAATGTTTCTAGAATAAAAGACAGAGGAATTAATGATGAATTTCAACGTTAAGTATCACTTTTCCCATGCTTTAATGCATTGTCTCAGAAGGGAGAAGGAACTGGAAAGAGGCAGCATAATCACAGCTTGCAAAAACAATATTCTTCAGCTTGTCCATGTACACAGTGAGCCCTCTTTATACAGCCACACTCACACCTCCTCGGATGGGCACACACCCTACTGATCCCCAGCTGTGTAAGCACAACCTAAAGCGCTCCTTCACATTTAATACACTTCCAGGTCCATATCACACCTATCCCACGGAGGAAGTTTGATGCTGGTAGCCCTTCCTCCAACTTACATAAGCCTTGTCTCGACGGCTTGAGTAGTCATTGTTTACCCCAACTCTGCTTGTGCCCACCCTACCTCACTGAGGGCAGATTTGTCTTTGTCCTTCTTCTCTTCCCTCCCGGCTTTTCCCCTCCAAGGTTTCTGAATTGTTGGGGTGAGCGGCTTGAGAGAGGCCGCCTGGATCACCGGAGCGGAGCGGAGCGGAGGGATCAGCGCCCAGGAGCCTCCCCTCAGAGCGACGGGAGCCAGCGAGGAAGCAGCCTCCAGGCCTTCACAGGACTTGCGCAGGAGCCGGCAGCGCAGCTTACGGGAGTCAGCTGACTCACCGGGGGCGGAGCCAGGAGGCTCGGCGGCAGCTGTGATTGGTTAAAAACCTGCCCAGGGAGCGCGGGCGCCCAGGGTGGACATGGCGGGTCGAGGCAGTTTGCAGAGCGGGCAAACATGGCGGGTCGAGGCAGTTCGCACGGGCAGTGGAGCGGGCTGCCCGCCTGCGCGGGAGGACTCGGCTGGAGCGCAGGAGGAGGAAGGACGGCTTGCTTGTGTGAAGAGACGTAGGCGGAGCCATCGGCCAGCTAGATCATGGTCACAACGCGATCAACGGCTGCTGTGAGGAGTAACGTGGGTACCCAGCCTGAGCCTGCCTGCAGACATGTGGCCCTGCAGGTCTCTGGCTGCAGAGAATGCCTGAGCCTGGCACTTGGACTGGAGGGAGCCAGGGACACCGCTTGCGTGCGGTGTGAGCATGGAGTTGATGTGCTCAGGCAGGTGGTGGAACTGAAGGAGGAGGTAGAAAGGCTGAGAGCCACCAGAGAATGTGAAAGGGAAATAGATTGGTGGAGCCACAGCCTAAGGCAAGAGCAGAGGGAAGTGGTTGAACAGGTGATGGATCCTTTTCCCTCCTACCATCGAGCTGAAGGAGCGAAATCAAGGGATGGAGAGGCATGGAAGGAGGTCCCTCCTCGGAGAGGTAAGCGAAAACCCTCGCAATCCCTTCCTCCCTCCCAGTTGCCCTTGAATAACAGGTACGAGGTCTTGGCAGTACAGGGCCAGGTAAATGGAGATGGAGGGGTAGATCTGTCTAGCGAGACACTCAGGGCTTGTCACTCACCCCCATGCCTTAGAACTTCCTGACCAAGAAGAAAAGCAGAGTAATTGTGGTGGGTGGCTCCCCTCTGAGGGGAAGAGAAGGGCCCATTTGTTGACCAGATCCTTCCCACAGGGAGCTCTGCTGCCTGCCTGGGGCTCAGGTTAGAGATGTTAAAGGACACTCTCTGATCCGGTGCACCCCTCTGACTGCATCCGCTGCTGGTTTTCAGGTTGGCAGTGATGGAATTATGACAAGGGGTGCAAGGGCAATGAAGAGAGACTTCAGGGCTCTGGGGTGGCTGGTGAGAGGGTCTGGAGCGCAGGTGGTGTTTGCCTCCATACCTGTTATGAGCGAGGATGAAGGGATAAATAGGAAGAGTGTGCGGATTAACGTATGGCTACGTGACTGGTGCCGAAGGCAGGGGTTTGGCTTTTTCGATCATAGGCTGCTCTATGAGACACCTGGTTTGCTGGTGGCAGGTGGGATACAGCAGTGCCAGAGAGGGAAAAGGTTTTTGGGGCAGGAGCTAGTGGGGCTCATTAACAGGGCTTTAAATTAGATATGAAGGNGGCTACGTGAGCCGAAGGCAGGGGTTTGGCTTTTTCGATCATAGGCTGCTCTATGAGACACCTGGTTTGCTGGTGGCAGGTGGGATACAGCAGTGCCAGAGAGGGAAAAGGTTTTTGGGGCAGGAGCTAGTGGGGCTCATTAACAGGGCTTTAAATTAGATATGAAGGGGGAGGGGGAGATAACTGGGCCTGTTAGGGACAAGCCCAAGAGAAACATGCTGGGCCTTGCAGGATGGTGGACTAGGGATGACTCTGAAGCTATTGTTTCACTTGAGGGATTGGAGAGTTGTTTAGACCCTGTCCCGCAGGGGAAAAAGGGTACTAGGGCAAGAG
>NDXB01006963.1:0-55660 GCA_002631895.1 Agapornis roseicollis
AGTGTGAGGTGTCCCTGCTTATGGCAGGGGGGTTGGAATTGGATAATCTTAAGGTCCTTTCCAGCCGTAACTATTTTATGATTCTATGTATAATGTCAACGCAACAACTATTGGCATTTTTTATTTGATGAAACAAACCCTATACCTGAAGTTATAGAAATTGGTTTATCAGTGACTCTGAGTGTCCCTGGGTCTCAGTTACCTTAATGGGTGTTTTACAAGCAGTTTCCAAAATCAAGGTCTCCTGCACCTTTGATGGTGCCTCTTGACACTTACCCCATATGGGTGTTTGCCCAGCATCCATGTATTCTGGCAAATGGCAGAGATGTGCTTTTCACAAGCAGCTTTAGGATGGACTATAAAGGTGAACAGGAAGGCAGGGAAGGTAACTGGAAAGAAGACTCAGAAACACTGATGTCTTTCTGACAGTGAGACTCAGACTCAGAAAAGCTGATGAAGAAAGTCAGGAAGAACCTGAGTTAAAGAATGAAGCCTGGGAGGGAGAGCAGAATGACACGCATAGCTCAGCTACAGCGCCATATAGATAACCACATTTTTGCTTTGCCAAGTATTGTGGGCTTACAGATGTGCAACTCCTAGCTACATTATAGCAATCGAGAGCTTGAAGAGTATTTAACTACGCACAGAGAGAAACACAAGTGTTTCAAAGCTCTGAACAGGTATCAATGCCAGGTAGAGCACCATGGGAAAAAAGTAGAATGAAACATGACAGTCAGCTTTCACCTATGTTTCAGTGCCATGACATTTAAAGATTCAACAGACAGGTGCTTACCCTACACATTTCAGACTGCATTGAGGGTGGAAAAAAAATCCAAGATACCAACATATTAAAAGTAAGATAATATTGTTCTACAAGCAGCTTAAATGTAAAAGAAAATTCAAGCCATTTATTAATGGTAATATATATGATTTCATTAAACAGGGGTGTGGTATTTCCCTTAATTAAAACAAAATTTAGTGTGATTAACTTTGCACAGATTATTATTCATAGTGTGCTTTCTGTAGTAGTCATGGGATTAAAGCTGTTCTTGATTATTACAAATACATAATGTCATTTTCTCACTATAAAAAGTAAGGTTGTGTGCATCACTGGTTCTAAACTAATATTCCATAATAGCCCATTAATAATCCTTGGTTTAAATACAAGAACAAGTTCAGTGTCTTAGTAGAGGGAGTGTTAAAAATTGATGCCCCAAATAAGTGGTACTGGAGACGTGGGAACAGCAGATTATATCGGCTGTTGCTGCTTGCATTCTTGCAGTTAAAATGTCTCACTAAATGTTTCCATAGTTGAGCAAACGTTCCAGACATGCTGAATCTTTAGGACTGGAAGTTCAGTCAGATAACAGTGGATAATTACTCAGTAGTCACATGAATTTATCTGAACCTATTTGGACAGAAAGCGGGGCTGTTAATCTCACAAAACCAGGCTCTCACTTCACAGTATTGCTGATTTCAAGCCACTTAGCAATTTTTTCTGAAAAGCTTCTCATTGTGTTTTGATACATCACACCAGTGCCCACATTTCCAGACTTTTATGTGTCCTGTCCAGTGCTTTTATTCACCTCCTCTTGTACATACCAGTAAGAGCTGAACAGAACCACCTAAAGCAACCACCCCTTTCTGTCCTCCCACCAGTAGTACTGATTGAAGAGGCATCATTCTGAGTCCTGCAAACATTAAGCAGGTTTGTAATATTCCACTAAGAAGTAGGGCTCTAGGTAGGCAGTCAGGCACAAACAACATGAAAACAGAAGAGAAAGGAAAAGAAACCCACTATAGGATCAAACCAAAGGCCCTCTTGCCCTCAATGGCATCTAAAAGCAGATGCTTAAGACTATCAGAACAGGAAATGCATGTTACACTATTTTTCCAGCACGCTTTTCCCAACATCTATAAAACTGTGTATTATGGACAACTTAACCAGCAGTTAAGATTTTGTACATGATAGCAAACTTTGAGCATCACCAGCCTCCTGTGTCAGTCCAGCAGCATTCCTGCTGTGGGTTACAGGGCAAGAATGGAAGTCATCAGCTGGCACCATCTCTCTGTTACTGCTTTGCCATGACTACCTGCCCCTGTATGTCACCCTTCCCCACAGCACCAGAACAGTCTGACATTGATGCCAGGGAGATGGGTGGTGTTCACAAACTGAGGCAGTCATTGCCTTCACGTGCCATGGCAGTGACACCCCAGGCATGGAGCTACCACACCAAGACACAGACCTATCTCTGTGGCTACTCCTGCCCTCCAGCACAGAAAAGGAAAGGCAACTCTCCTTGATATGAGCCACTTCTGGTGATGCACAAATGGCTCCCATACAACTACTTGATTGTGAGCTGCAGACCTGAGTTACAATACAAAGAAACTCTTAGCTATTTAAAGCAATGTTGTTCATAGCTTCACATCAAAAGACCTGCGAGCATTTGACTCACAATCACAGCAACATGAGACTGGAAACCATAAAAATAAAACCTGGTTTCAGTGGAATCTTATAATGAAAGTTGTTGTTTTTCCTTTATGGAAACACACCCAGAGAGACTTCTGAAATGCCACAACAAGGTCAGAGCAGCATCAGCAATTGTCCTGAGGACACAGAATACAATGCACAGTTTCGACAGGAACACAACAGTACTCAAGCAGCAAAACCAAGCCCAGTATTTGCAACCATAATGACATTTGGTTTGCTATACCTTCTTCTCTTTCTCACTCCAGCAGGACAACAGAAAACCAAAACCAGATTAGTAGGACGGAGATCAGAACACTACCTCTGACAACACATCTAGACTAAAGTCAGGAAGAAACATCTCACAAGAAGATAGTGGTTTAAAGCAAATGAATCAAGTGTTTACATCAGAAACAAAAATTTCTCAACGCTGAAAGTAATTTTTTGTGCATAGAAGATGAGGAAGTTGACAAAACTGCCATGACTTAAAGACAACCAGAATTACTAGAATTAACCATTCACTTCTTCAGTGTATATCTTGACTTCAATTCTGTTCAAGAAGGAAATAGAAGGAAAACAGAGAAGTCCAGACAGGCTATGCTGTAAGATTGTACTGAGTGACTCTGCCTGAAAATGAAATAACAAGAGATATCAGCAGAGTTATCAGAGGTTGATGGGATTGTGCTGAAGACTGAAGAAATCCAATCACACTTACACAGAGAACTGTCACACATCTTACCTGCAGTGAATAAATCAGTGAGACAGATGTAAGAAAGACATGTGCAAAGGCTTCTGAAAAATCCTGCTATGAGTGTTCATTTGCAGAATATTATCATTTACAGGAGTGACTTCATCTACATCCAAAGCACTGGAGCTGAAAAACATCCTTCTGCTTAAAATGTGAACATTATACACAAAAAGCCCCATCTTCTCTCCTAGCAGATTCACAGTCCAAGCACAGTCAGAATCATTTTTGCTTCCTGTCCTGCAACATTGACACAGCTGAGAGTTAACTTTCTCCCCTGTGGTTTTATAATTTTGTATGTGTTTAATGCTTTATTACTTGTCATGGCATGCACCAGAGGAAAACCAAAGAGCCAAAGCTGCAGCACTTTTTGAAAGCAGATCTAAACTTGGAGACAGAGGTGAAAGACTGGTCAGTTTCAGGGATTTGTTTGTGCTAACTTTGGCTATCCAAAACCCAGGCTTTGTTTCAAGAACTGGTCCAGGCTGTCCTTATCATCAAAAGAAAAAAAGCTGGTGGCTGCAAAGCAGTGCATGTAAGATAAATGTCTGTCACAACTGGGAACCCACTAGGAGATGCTCCTCTCTCCTTGTCATCCTGAACCATAGAGATCATAGAGTCATGCGCAGTCAAAGAACCTGAAGAGCAAACTGCACACTGGTGCGGATTCCCTGGTGACACGGAATCCTTTGCCATTGCAAGGGCTTGGATGCCACAGAGAACCACAACAGTTGTCCATACTAGATATCACCATTTATACTGATATGCATATTTGAAATTACAGGTGTAGGATTTAGGAAAGGGTCATACACTTAAGATAGCATCATCCCAGCTGTAAGAGTCTCACAGAGAAGGGACACATTGAAATGTCTTTATATGCTCCTAAATAAATGTCTGAATGGTCTTAGCTGTGCACTGGCCTTATGCAGTTTGACTGTATCCAGGCTAACAGCTTTTCACTCCTGCTAAATGGATGAGTTCCATCAAACAAACTCCATGTGCAGCCATTAATGCAATAATTCTGACATCAGGAAAGAAACATTTATCCATTATTCTGTGTTTTTTCCCTTGCACACGGGTGCATTTCGGAGCAAAAGACCAGAGCAGCTGTAATAGTAAGCACAGGCTTATTTTGTACATGACAAGCACAACAAGAACATGGATTACCAACTCTGGCATTGAAACTTACCTTCTAATGTTCTTACACTGTTAAAACTAGTAAATTAGTTCATATTTCAGTTCTTATTGTCTCCTCCTAATCCACTCAGAATCCACCCGGGGAATTAAAATACATCTTCAACAAACATGACTGAAAATGGATTCAGCCTGATTTAAGTACATTTACTCTATTTTCTTTTGCTTGCATTTTGACACTATGTTCTTATTTATTAATGCCATGCATTATTAAGATTAGCACTGATGCTGTTTATGCAAATAGAAACAATTTAGCATGATGTGATATGGTGCCCCTCATCCTACTGCTCTGCTGTTTGAGGCACCACCTGTTAATTGTTTCCTTCTGAGAGACTGCACAAGTAAATATGGAGTTACTCACTTTGTAAGCATCATGATTACATTTGAGTTCAAGATCTTGGGGAAATGCCTTTCTTTCTACACTCTCCCATGAGAGAAGGAACAGACTTAAATACTTTTGGCTCCCTTTATACACTACATTAACCTCCACCCAAAGCAGGAAAAGACAAAGGGCTTTATAAGAACTGTAATAGTTGAATGGGGATCAAATTCTGGGAAGCATCAATGTGGGTCGGATGAAGGGATCAACTACAGGCTGGAAGCTAAAGGCAGCATGCTGCCAGCCATGCTACATGTACAATACCATAGCTCTGCTGGTAGCTGGAGGGATGGTCTACAGGGAAGACAGCAGATCAGGTGTTCACCCTGCTGAATTTTCAAAAGCTTCAAGCAATAGCTTCACAGGAGAATATTTTGGTACAGCTTCTGGCCTTTGCTTTGCAAAATGACCTGGCAAAGCACAGACTTGTTACACAGGGTGTCCATCCATTTATTGAGTCTTGAAAGCCCTGGATCTCATGTAGCACTGTTGTTGTTTATATAGGCTTGATCCTTTCATTTCCATTTGTTGTCCATGTGTGTTTGAATCAACTGATGTGATTAGGCTGTCATTTGTGAGAACTTTGGACAACTTCCCCAACAATTTCCTGGCTACTTGGCAATGAGAAACTGTCACCTCGCTGCTGGAGTCTGCACTTCTTCACTGCAAACATACTGGCACAGAATTTGTAATTTTTACAGAGCAATTAAAGCATCACTATTCAAATAAATATGATGAGAAATCAGAGCAGGACTGCATTCTTCATTGAAGAAAAGGAAAGATATCCAAGACACCCAGAAATCTGATTTTTCTAAGGTACCCAATCCCACAGGGTTTTTCTGCAAACATATAAAGTATGTGTGCCTGTGAAATTATCTGTACATCTGGTTCTGGGCATATAAGATTTTGCCAAACCTGTGATCATTTGCATGTTTCAGTATGTTCAAATGGAACCAATAAACTGTTGTTCTCAAGAAACAAAATCTGAGCCACACAGTGCAATTCCTCTGTTTGTTTCATTGTAGATTTGATGGATATTTGTAAACCCAGCTGAAATTGCTCCAGTTATAAGAATTAACATGATCACTATATATATTGCAAAGATTTTTCTGGCGTTTGCTTGGATATCTGTTCTGTATTTTTCTTGTGCTCTTAATTGTTCAGAGCAGTTCCCCATTTCTCACAAGTTTCCAGACAATTTTTTGCCAAGCAGTAAAGAATCATATTCAAAACCTGATCCATTATTTAAAGGTGTTAGATCAAACCAGTCCCTACTGTAACTTTTTCAAACCCAGCTCTCCTATTGAATAAAGATAGCTTCCTTCACCACTGTGATGAATTAGTACATCTACTTTTAATGTACTGACCTTGCAGTGCAAAAGTAATATGACATTATTTTTGCATTGTCATGATAATATTATGATTGAGTTTATATTCCCAAGTTTTCACATATTGACTTTTGCCTTCACTGCAACATGTGGGTAAAAGTCAAACAAAATCTCCCCCAAAACCAACCAGATTGTTGGAAGCACGTAGGAAAACCTTTGGTAATATTGACTTATCTTGGGGTTATAGCTGTTTTCTCTACTGGAAAAGACCATATTAGTTGACGTGGTTTAGTGGTGGACTTGGCAGCACTTGGCAGTGGGACTCAATGATCATAGAATCATAGAACAGTTAGGGTTGGAAAGGACCTTAAGATCATTAAGTTCCAACCCCCCTGCCATGGGCAGGGCCACCTCACACTAAACCATGCCAAACAAGCCTTTGTCCAACCTGGCCTTGAACACCAACAGGGATGGAGCATTCACAACTTCCTTCGGCAACCCATTCCAGTGCCTCACCACCCTTACAGTAAAGAACTTCTTCCTTATATCTTCTCCAACATAAACAATTCTATGATTCTAATTTGTATGCCATGCAGGCTATATAACCACCAATGGAAATAGATAGTTTTAGGTATGTCGCAACAAGACATGCTGTTATATCATACCATAGTACAGGTCAGACTCTAGGTGTATTTCACTGAAACCATATTTGTTTGTTAGCTTCTCTATGCTGCTCTGTGCTGCTTCTCTGACTGAAGTACCCAAGCATCTCATAAGCAACAGTGACTTCACCCCCACAGTGACCTGTGAAGTGGGAAAAGTTATGGTCTTCTGTTTGGCAATGGAGTGACAAAAACCAGGGGAAATGACAAACCATTGCAAAGGGAGCCCTGGTAGGAGTGAGAACACTGACTACAAGTGGCTTAATTTGCACAGAAAAATGCAGCCCATTCCCCATTAAAAGCAAGTGGCCTCACAGAGTCAATGAAAACTGACTTTGCCTTTTAGACAAAAAAAGAAAGCAGGGTCTTCTGTATTTCAGGAGGCATCCCCTGCCATATCACACTCTGCTTGTACTAGAAATACAGTGCTCGTCCACTGAAGCTGTTGTTACATGACCGGGTGGTCCCCCAGGAAGCTCAGAGCCTCCAAATCTCACCCAGTGACTGAGACATCCATATTCCACCAGAATTCCAGTTTAGGTGTAACTGAGACAGTGGGACTTTTGGTTTTTTTTAGTCTGCTAAATTAGAACTTCTCCTGAGATCAGCATGGGCACCACAGTCAGATTGTGTTGCATGTCTCTGTGAGCATGAACATTGAATAGACAAAATCTAAGCTAAGATCACCTCAAAAGAGGAGCTGCTATATCCTTGTAACTCTGAGGGGCATTCTGCAATTTCCCTATCATTTCAGATTTCCAGGGACTAGGTTTTCATAATGGTAGGGCTATGAGTATACAAATTGTACCTGTCAGTGATTCTAGAATTCCTCTCAGCTGGCTTCAGCATTGCTGGTAAAGGTGTTCTAACTCTTACCAAAACCACATTTCCATATGGAGGAAGTTGTGTCCACTAAATAGTGTTGCTACTGCAGAGCATGCTGTAGAAGAAATCATCTTTGGAAGTGCCTGGATGTCAGTCTTAGATCACTTCATATGAATTTCCTATTTTGAAGAGCTGGGTTATTTTTCTTTAAAGTACAATGCCTGCAGTTTGCAATGGTTTAAAAATCTAACATAGAACATGCTAAAAAATAGCTGTGTGATAGAATATCACACATAATGAGAAGGTAATCTTCTCATTAAGTACAGACTCCAATAGTATGGAGCTGTAGCATGACAGACAGCATTCCAGCACAACCTTCCCGAAGCCATGGTGTCTTCGCAATCAACAACTAGATCTGGTCCAGCTTTCCTGGCTTTTTGTTTTTGTTTGGTTTCTCCAGTCATTTTTGACTCTGAAATCCGAGGCTTTTCAAGTCATTCTAACACAGTTCAGCGGTCTTGTGTTTCATTCTTAAAATTAAAACAGTTTCTGCACCGTTTATGCTGGCAAAAGTCTGTGCCTGGACCTGATTAGCGGTCCCCAGGAAGGTGCTGTCTTCGCTGGGGTGTAGCCTGGGCCCATGCCAATTCTATTGAATTATAACATCACATACGTGTTCCTAAGAAACACTGATGAACATTTTCTGGGAAAGGGGAGAAGGTAGAGGAAGGCAAACATCCATGTTGCTTTTTGTCTCTGGTTTTACATTGGTAATTTAAGTATTGTTGAGGCATTACCAAGAAGAATGCTTCTGACAGAGAAACCACATCAGAATAAGTCTCAAGGTTAACCTCATTTTACAAACAGGTAGAGAGAAAAAGTACGGTAAGCTTCAAAAAACACCAACCCTGCTATTTAAAGTTACACACACATTTCCAGTGATAAATTCTGGCTGCCATACTGCGACAGAAAGGGCATGGTCACCACAGAGTTTCTGCTTGATCATTACCTAGCTATGAATAAATCAGGCCTTTTGAGGTGCCCTGAGCTCATCTTTGAGAGTAGACTGCCATGACTGTGGAGGTGGGAACATGCAAGAAAATAACATACAACCACATAGCAGAAGTGGCCACATCTGCATTAGCACCTGCAGTGTCCAGGGCAGTTCTCTGGCCATGAAGGCAAAGTGCCAGCACAGCTTTTGTCCACACAGCTAAGCTGTTTTCTCATCCCTAAAGCAGAGTAGTATTCTCTGAACAGCTTCTTTCTGTTCTGTTTTTCTCTGACAGGTGCCACCTATTGAAAGCTTACTGCTTGCAGAAGTCTTGGCTTTTATTTAAATTATTGCTTCATTTATTCATTGGGATTACTTTTTAAGGAAGTTGCTATCCCTCAGGAGTCCAAATCACTGGTGATAAAAGGATCATCAGATCAAATGTGAATGACCACTTGGAGATGCTCAAGACCACACCAGCTACAAACCAATTCTTGCTTTTTACAAGAGTGAAGGTCACAATGAAACTGGTAAATGAAGCAAAAGTATGTAAGTCTATGATAAATAGGGCTAATAAGTCAAAAAGTTATTTTGAACATAAAGGGAGCAAAAAGAATCCTAACGGTGGAACTGGAAATTATAAAATTGCCAAAAATAATCCAGAAAAGGCAGAAGTGCTCAATATTTAACTGTTGTATATTTGGCCAAAGATCAGATGATGTGATCATTTCATAAGAAAATCATGAAACAATTTTCATTCCCACAGTGCATCATAAGGACGTCAAATAAGAGCTATGAATTTTGATGTATTTATAACACTAAGACTCAAAATGAACATATGAGAGTTTAAAAGAAGCTACATAAAAGCCCCCCCAGATCATTAGGGTTATTTTTCAGTAACTCTTGTAATACTGGCAAAGTTCCAGAAGATGGGAAAGAGTAAGGTAGCACTGGGATTTAAAAATAAATAAATGAATAGTGAATAAATTATACAACTTGGGTAATTACAAGATTGTAAGACTGACTAACATCAATCCCATGCAAAATAAAGGAATGGATGATACAGGACCCAATTAATAAGGGATAAAAGAAAGGCAGTATAATTATCTTCACTCAGTGGGGGGGGGGGTTGGCGAATAGATCCTGTCAACCTAATTTGATATCTTTCTCTGATGAGATTACAATTTGGCTGATAGAGGTAATGGTGTCACTATATTTGGGCTTCTACAGACATTTTATACAATCAGTGCCATATATTGCAAAAAACGTTGATTAAGAATGCAATGAATCAACACTGCACACATTAAATGGATTAAAACTGGCAAGAAGATATATAGCAGAACGTCACTGTAAAGATGTGTGGTTTTAGTGAGGTTCAGTGGGGAATCAGTCCTACAGCATCTAACTTTTTTTTGCCTGGAATGCGTAGGGAAGCATAAAGTTGTTGAGAACTGTAGATAACACAAAGACTGCGAGAAGCATATAATTAAGGTGATAGAGGGCTGATGCAGCAGAGGTGATCTAAGTAATGCCACACATCAAAAAATACACACACACTTTCACCCACACATACATAGACAAGCAGGAAGAAGCACAAAATGCTGAACATAAAAGCAAACATTCAATGCTTAGCCAAATCCTACCATGTGGCAAGGTGGACAGAAACAAAAAACATGGTATTAAAACCAGCTGGTGATCATATGTTTAGAAACAGAGAAAGGGAGGCATCTATGGGGACTCAATTTGGAGAAACAGTGTCCCTTATGAATATGAGATTTCATCCAAGCAGGAACATAACTCCCAGGAAAGAACATGTTTTCTCAGTTCAGTTCTGTAGCCAAAAAAGGAGCTCTAGAACTCCTAAAAACATGAGGAGCTGGTCCTGCTCTTGCACTTGATATTGATGTAATCAGGGCTGCTATGTCATGTCCCAGAAAGGTCATTGGTAACTGAAAAGGATCAAGGCAGCACTGAAAAAGATTGAAGAAAAAATGGAATCATCTGTTAGTAACACTGCAGGAACTCTACTTACTGAAAGAAAAGGCTAAAAGGTAATTTGATGAGTTTGTAAGTACATATGAAGGAGTACAACTTTGCTAATGGGTTATTCAGTTCAGCAGACAAAGAAAAGCAAGTAGATGAAAGTTAAGGCTTGAGATACTTACAATGGAAAAGTGATGCAAAATCTGTTTTTTGTAAGGAACAGTGTGAAGCATGTTTTCTGGCAATGACACTTTTTAAACAAAGGCAAAATGTTTCTCAAAAACCAGTAACCTTGATCAAACACAAATCAACAGAAGAGTCCCACAGACTGTGATACACAGGAAGTCAGACTGTAGGACCTACTTCTGCCCAGGGTAAAACCAATAGTATAGTATAACTGGCATAGTGAGTATATAAAACTAATAGTATAGTATAACTGGCATAGTGAGTATATAAAACTAATAGTATAGTATAACTGGCATAGTGATGTCTCCCTGAGTCTGCAGAGAGTCTGAAATAAGAAATAGAAGGGGTCAGTGCTACCTTCAGCCTCAGTAATGTTAGCACCAAGTTTCACTGGGCTGGAGTGCCAAGTGCAACATCAGCAGAAGGCTGTAAATATGACAGTAGGAAGGAGAAGCAGAAAACCATGCTCCTGCAGGTGTAGAGTCCCACCACCCTAATGGGGTGATACAGCATATAGGGAAAGGAATAAAACTATAGAATAGGATTCAGTGATTCCTAATACCCCAACATGCTTTATCCCTCCGTGGACAGTGATGCTACAACGGAGCACTCACCCTTACAAATTCCCTTACAAGAACTGTGAATGCTATATGCCAAATGCTATGTTCTTACTATCAACATTACCCTCATAACAGAGGTGTATAAGGAAGGGAAAATAATATTAGTCCTGTGAGAATAACCTGCAGCAGATAAACTGAGTTTTTCAAAGAAAGAATAATAAAATATTGGAACAGTCTGCCCAGAGAGGTGGTGGAGTCACCATCCCTGGATGTGTTTAAAAAGAGACTGGATATAGAACTTGATGACACGGTCTAGTGGAGGTGTAGGGCATGGGTTGAACTTGATGATCTTAGAGGTCCCTCCCAACCTAGTGATTCTGTGATTCTGTGAAGAACCCAANAAAGAGACTGGATATAGAACTTGATGACATGGTTTAGTGGAGGTGTAGGGCATGGGTTGAACTTGATGATCTTAGAGGTCCCTCCCAACCTAGTGATTCTGTGATTCTGTGAAGAACCCAAAACCTGTCTATAAATTATGAGAACATTTTTTGTATCTATTATCAGAAGGCTCATGCACTGAAATATAGAGAATGATGTTTGTAGAAAGGGTATGGACACAGGAATCATGGAAAGAGAAACAAAAATAAGCAGTAAGAGGACTAATTTTTAATAGAAGCCATATCTAATTCTGTGTTGTCTTGTATATAGTTCAAGAGTTAATCCATATGTACCAATTTCTTTCACAAAAGAATAGGTGATATTCTAAATTGTCAGATTAAATGGAGGAAAAGTATTATGTGCCATATCTAATACCTCCGTGGCATATAATTCAAGAGTTAATCTAAATGTACCGATTTCCTTCATAAAAGAATAGTTGATATTCTAAATTGTCAAATTAAATGGAGGAAAAGTATTATGTGCCACCCACTGCTTCCTGCATTTTGATAGTTAAAAATCTTCATTTTATTTGCAGAGTGATTTAATTTGAGCCTTATGTTTCCAATTTCTCCCAGATCAAGCTTCTCATCTCCCTGAATCCTCCATAGATTCGAAGCTGGCGTGAGAGCAACAGAGGCGATCACTCTTTGTTAACAATGGCAAATACAAAATAAGCAGAAAAGAGACATATTCCTTGCCAGGCCTTGTAATTACAAATTTGGCTTGGTTCATGCAAGTTCAACTCAATCCAGATTTTTCTGTAAATGGTGAGTTTCCAAATCCAGCAGAGAAATGTTGCTGGAATTACACAAAGGATGAATTTAACCCAGACAGCTTAATGCCTGTGTGTTTCTCATGTGCATGTCTCTGGTTTTGTCATGCAGGAAGTGAACACACAAATTGAAGCCATCAACAAAAGCATTTTATGAAGAGCAGCTGGAAATTTCTGCCTGTTCCAAACATATTGCAGGTATGGGTCTATTCAGTCAACACACCGACTTCTTCGGCTTTTGTACTAAACGCATCATGCACGGGCACAATCTAGTTACAACTTTTACTTATTCCCCTGGATTTTGCTTGATGAATGATGTTTTGCAGCTCCACTAGAAGGAAAGCTTCCTTTACCCTTTCTGCAGCAGTGCCCAGTGGAACAGCTGATGTGAGCAAAATGATCACTGAGCTGGTGTTCACCAGGAAGAATTTTTTGATTCAGAAGTAGGTGGTAGATAGCCCCAAAAGGGGACATTTCCAGAGCAGTACCGGACTGCAGGAGCATACATGGGGTGAGAGGAGCCAGAGCTGTCCTCCAGAACTTTTTCATCTTCAGTTCAGCATATTTGGTGTTGCAAATGCTTAGTGCAAGCAAAAATACTGCCAAGACACAAAGATACCAAGTGAATATAGAGTAAAATCAACAAGTCCTTATAGATCATATAAAGGCAAAGCCAACTTTAATCATGTAAAATTTTCCTACATCTTTTTCTAGTCTTGCACCTTGTATAAGTGTGGGCTCTTTAGCCCAAACAGTAAACAATTTCTGCTGTATGCATGAAAGTGATTCCCTCCTGGGCACAAGCTAGTTCTTCAAGCTTTTTCAGATCCTTTTTGGCATCTTTACTTTTTATCTTTGACCAAGAATAAGAAGATTTTTTTTTTCTTTGTAGCACTTGTACATTTGGTAGAAAGAAACTGCTTTTTTTTCTTTTCCTAGTCCAATTAAGCATATAAATTACCTCTTGGCTGAGAATTTTACAAAATCAATTAACAAATAATTGTTTTTTGACTAATAGTACTGTCTCTTACATGCAAGAAAGGGGTAAGAAATGCTACGATATTTAAGGAAGTGATCAATTTCCACAGTATTAGCTGGTAATTCAAAAGGGTTGTTCAGCTCCTTCATAATCTGGACAGGTTTGTTAATGCTCTGAGTCTGAGGAGTGATTTGGCCCTGCATACTAGTCTTTTCTTAGAGCATACATGGTCCTCAGTTGCAAAACTGCTCCATTCAAACTTTACATAATTTCTTTATCAGTCCTTTTTTTGGAGTTAAGTTTTTGAAAATATGTGTGAAACAGGGAGGGCACTTTCTTTTTTCTGTTTTTGTAGCATATGAACCTCCTCATTTTAGTTCAATGTGAGTTCATCAAACCTTCTCCCTCATTTTTTTAGGAAGAGAGTGTTTTGTGTAAGTCACATCCTTTAAGTCTCTTGCTAAACCAAAGGCTGGGGAGCTATAGATAAATCTATAGTGTCTCCATAGGAGAAGTATCACTGCTCCTATACTTTACTGAGCTCCCCTATATAGAGATGGCACCCTGGGACCTCAATATCCACCTATGGCTGAAAGCAGCCCTCTGCTGAAGCAAATGATAAGCAAACCTTATGGATTTCAGGGGCCAAAATCTCAAAAAACAGGGTAGTGAATGCACATACATTTCCATCAGCAGCCATTACAATGCGGGTACCTAACTGATTCTGGGAAATTATATTCAAATATTTAAACGAGACTCTTACCATCCATAAAGACCTTAAAAACCCCTACAATGAAGCACTACCCACTTGTAATTACTGACTATATGCTGGGGTTTTCAACTGAGGCTTTTTTCTTATTTGCCTTATTATCACAAAATTGGGCAGAGACAGTTAATATAATGCACACACAAAACATTAGACCTTGCACAGAGCAATCTGTACTTTCCTTCCTCATTTTTAGGTTTATTAGAGATAGCACTAAGCCATTACATGTGAAGGCAGAGTGAGGCATAATTGAATACATTTTCTCTCATGTTCTGTATTGTTTTATATAGCACAAATACGGAGAATAGGTTTTCATTGAACAAAATTAAGGATCACTTCATTAATATCTTAAAGCCACACCACTTACAGAGGCATATGTGCACCTACCCAAATTATCTAATTGTTTTGCTGGTTTTGGTTTGGTTCGGTTTTTTATTCCTCTTAGCTTGGACACCCACATAGTTAAGAATTAGCTGGAAAATGCTTGCAAAACATCTCCCCTTCCAGGACAGAGAGCTGTTTATGCTATAGCAGTGTTTATCCAAACAAAGTTCTGTGGCATTCCATTAAGAGATACAGCACATGAGCAGTGGTATTCTGACATCTACCTGCAAGATTAATGAAGACAAGGCTGGGGTCCTGGTGCTACAGGGACCCACTTTTACTCTTACCCTTATATACTCGACGTTCCTCTCAAGATATTGTCAGTGGCTGATCTTCAAAGGCACCTGCAAGAACAAAGAGGAGACAGGTTTAAGTTTTTTATATCTGCTTGCTCCCAGTCCTGGCCTAAAGGATCTTTGTATTCCTTCTGAGAAACCTGTGGAGCAGCAGACTACGGTAGAAACCACGGGCTCCCCACGTGCTTTCTTCCCTGGACTGAATGCTACCCTTTTAATCAACTTTTTAATGACAACAATTGGTTTCCAAGGTTGTAATTGGCAGCCTACAAGGTCTTTCTGTTGCACAACAGTATCTGCTGGACAGATGTTTTTGGATATAACCATACCAGAACATATTTTTAGCGAGTGTTCATGAGCTGTCTGTTGGATGGTATCCCAGTGTGCCTCCAGGTTCAGCTCAAATAAAGGACAGAAATGGGGTGCTTCAATAATGTCCACAGAAAAACACATGAATGGCTGAAACCTCAGCATAAATAGAAAGAAGAAAAAAGGGATTTGGCCTTAATCAGTGTGTTTCCCTCTGGAGCTCTTTATATCACTGTCTGAGCTGTTGCCTATCTACTTTGACCCTAATCAAGTGTCTGGAAAGCAAAAACTTTCAATCCAGACAAAGTCGTTGTGAAGTTTGGTCCAAGCCTGATACCAAGCACAACCCCTGCTCTCTGGGTAGTTCTTTCTGAGAGCCAGCAAAGACATGTGGGCAGAAAGCAGGGAAGTACAGGTGCCATTTTCCTCCAGTCATGAACTCATGAGTAGAAGAGGAAAAGAAATCTCATCCTAATAAGGGCTGCACTAACTTGTTTTTCCTTCCTTCTAACTTGAGAAAGGAGGACCTGTGCTTGAGAGGAAAGGATAAGACAAAATGGGTAGTATTTGATGGATGAACGGTAAATAGACACCTTCCCTCTAAAGTGGTACCCTAAAGGACGGGCAGTTGTACTGAATGTCTTTTCTGGACAAAACAATTATTAAAAAGGGAGCCCAAATGCATAACTAGATGTGTACTGTGTATGCATCTTCCTGCAGCATCTCAGCTGGTTTTCAGCCTCCTTTCTACCTATTCTTCTTGATCTTTCTTACCTTCGGCTGCATAAACAAACATGCTTTATCAAACATGATTTCACTTCAGGGTAATATTTCTCATGTGCTTCCTATTCTGTAGAGAAAAAGAAGAGAATATTTTGTTTAGTATTCATGTACTGAAAGAGCAATTGAATTTTTCTCACAAGTATAATTTTAGTCAAGCCACCTGAAGGCTAGATAGAATTTTTGTTCAAATCGTTTAAACACTAATGCATTAGTATACTAGCATGTGTACATTAATAACATATAGGAAAAAATAGTTCATTCCGCAGTAAGTTGTTGTAGTAAGCTGCTAATAAAAATAAATTAACATAATTTAGCCATTCTAATTTAATAATCTTCAACATTTTATGATATACAGCAAAGTAAGCAAGCCTCATTTGTTGCTTACACATACACACTTTATATGTACAAATATATTTGACATCAGTTTATATGCATATGTTCTTTCCTAAGGAGTCACACATCAGATGATATTCAAATTGTATCTGGTTCCAAAAAAACCCTACTGGGATATTCAGCAACTAAACAAATTCATTCAGAACTATTAGTGATCATTTTCAAACAGGAGTTATAGAAATAAGGGAATATGTGTATTTTGTGTGATTAATCAGGACATTTTCTGTGCCAATGCTTCTTAGAATAGCTAATTGGTTTTCCAGCATCTGTGCATGGTAGATCTTGGTTAGCTGTGCATTAACAAAGGGCACCTCACTGACCTTCCACTGTCAGACATTATTATTTTCAATCGGACCAGATAGTTTTTAGGGTAAATTACAAATCCATTGAATGTTGCTGTTTGTTGTGCCAGTCAGGAAGCTCATCCATTTGAACCAGATGGAACCTCACTCACTTTCTGGAATTAGGAGATAAAAAACAAATTGAATTTTTGGTTTCTTTGGTGGAATCTTTTAGAAAAATTGCCACCTTCTTTTTTCTTTTTTACTTTTTTATTATTATTATTCTGCTAAAAGTGTTGTTGGGTTTTTGGGTTGTTGGCTTTTCTTTTTTGGCTTAAAGTGAGAAGAAAATACTACTCTGATAATACCCAAAAATACCCTACCTCTCAAAAAGATACTGCTAGAAAGGGGAAACTTAGCCTTGACTAGCTGAAATATTTGAAGTAAGGTATTACTCTGATCATCTCTTGAAAACTTGGTGTTGAGTGTATTAGGGCAGGAATAGTTTCTGGCTTGGAGCAGGCATGTCTGCCTGCAAAAGTGTGTGAAGTCACCCTTGTGTTTTCAGGTGAAATTATGCTGGTATTTTGGCTCAAGTCAATAAAAGTAGGTGGATTGTTTGTGTTTGATCTCTTCCTAGGAGCAAACAAGTGGAGGAAATGAGATCCTTTAGAACTGTTCAAGTCAACAGAAAACCTCCTCTTTCGTTCCCTCTTCCCACTTTCCCCTCATTTCCTCTCTCAAAGAATAAACAAGGAAGAAATGATAATGAAGGCAGTTATTTCTTAGGCAAGAAATGACCAAAACCTATTCATACCGTAACCTTGAAATACAAATAATAGTAAACATGTGTTAAAAGTCAGTTATTTTTTTCTCAAGCACCTGGTATGGGTTTTTTGACACTTGGTTTAAAGTACTTACAGATTTCCTTTAAGCATATCAAATAACCCTTGGAAAGAGAATGCTATAGCATAAGGAAGAGGATGTTGGTCTGGGAACACTTAAAGAAAGGCTTTGCTCTCTCAGCTCAGGCACTTCCAAGGTGTTCCCTTCACTTTCTTCCATTTCAGAATCAGTATAATTCAGGCATTCGTGGCAAGGTGCAATGCCTGTATTCCCAGGACAGCAGCATGCTTGCTGTTTATGGACCACTGAGGACAGGATAATCAGAAACTGGAACTTCGAGTACACAGTCAAAGAAGAGACACCAAAGTATTTTGACTCTGGATGCCTCAGCTGTGTGCTGCTGCCACCTCTTCTGTTAGCATCCCAAAGAGAGCTACATAACACACAAGAGAAAGGAAAGATATATTAACAGCATCATAACTAATGGAGACACCTAACAGCCACTGAGATATCTGTGCTGCAGGAGCCTTGTCCCAGCCATACTCTGATCAAGAAAGGCCACATGGAGGAAGGTGGACACAACTCTGCAGATAGTCAGGACTATTCAAGGTAAAGGTCCATGTCTCTCCACTGACTTTATAGTTAAGACAGCCTTCAGGTCATCATCTTCCAGCTTCAGGTCTTCCATCCCCACTTCACCACAAACCTCTGTGTTCTTAAGCAAGCTGCTTGATCCAAATCAAAGGAATTTAGCTTCACATTGGTAAAATGAGAGTCATGGCTCTTCTCCACTTCAGAGGGATATTGCAAGGATATTACGTGCAAAACTGTGAAGCACTACAGACATGAGTATCTAGGAGAACATCAGAAGGTGTAAGTCTCTTCTTTCTCGCAGAATAGCCTCCTCTTTCATCTTTTTATTGCTGAGGAGTTGAAATAGAAATTGAAGCTGACATATATTTCCCTCAACAAGGTGCTGAAGCCATTTCTTTTGAAATGATGATTCCTACACAAAACCATTTCCAAGTTCCCAGATCCAGAACCAGGTGCAAGTCTTATTTTTGTGGCAGAATTTCTTTTGGGCTTCCAAACACGCTTGGACTCCCAAAGGTCTAGAGCTCTGCAAAACCACTCTTATTGGAAAGGCTTCTTGCTCCTACTAGGACAAGAAGCCTTGTTTAAATGCAAATACTAATTTCCAAAAGTACTGGCAGTTAAAACATTGTGCTATTAGCACAGTATTACAAAACTAGCAATGTGACATTGCTCTTCAAGCAAAAAATCAGACTGAGCAATACTTCTGAGTTTTAAAATTACTTCCATCAGAATCTACGTCACTGTTAATAAAGCAATTAACTTTTTCCTATCCTTTTGTCAAAACTGTCTTTACACCTCAATCCCCTTTTTTCAGTCCAAAACTTCTAACCAAGAGTTTTCCTCATCTTTGCCAGGGCTGCAGTTGCCTACAATGACACAGAAGGTTCCCTGCAATGACACAGAAGGAGGCCCACTCTTTCATCCTGTTGTATACATGCATTAAATGAAACCAGACTGCCTCTAGGACCTATTTTTTTAACATTCAAAGTTATTTATTGTTGTGTTTATGTTGTGAGTAGCAGGGCACATATTTTGAAAGAAGACAAAGAATAAACAGGCTTGTTAGCCTATAATTATTGTGCATGAATTTCTAGTTAGTTGTTTCTATTTCACAGGCAAATAGGATGTACTTGAAAGCTTCAGCATCAATTCAGCTCCAATATTGGTACAGCAGATGAGTGTTTTCAAGGAGGGGTAGAAATGTCAAGTCCACTAACAAATTTACTGTACAATATAGCAAAAGAGAAAAACAGTGTTTATGGATTGCTTTCTCCAACACAGTACTTTTTATCCTGCAGAATAACACTTTAAAAGCACATTGACAAAATGTTTCCGTTCTCAACAAACAGTCTTTATATTTAGCTTGGATGCTTATTCCACATGTGTATTAAGATTGATCCAGCAAAACTGTGTAGCAAATTATGTTGGGAAAGTGGCAAAAGTGACAGTACACTGAAGAAAGCAAAACAGGGTCTCATCCTCTAAAACCAGCTTGTATAATCCAAGATTACTGGCTTGGGTCCTCTCTTAGCTGTCTGGTCACCCAGCTGTGTGAAGTTTTCCACACTGGCTGCCACTCTCCAGAGCAAGAGCTCTCTGCTCTAACCTGGTAGAACAGGAAGTGGTTCCAGATCAACAAGTAGTTGGATGCACTATATGCACCTGCTAGGTCTCTGTTGTGATGCCACATACTTGCTTGGGCACAGTGTTACAGCCCAGATGGTTCCTACACCACTTCGCCAAGGTGGACCATGGGCAGCATTCAGAAAGGCTGGAGCCTGAGCTCAGGGACATGCCCTACGATCACACTGTGCTTCTGGCCATAGGCCTCCTGTTCTTCATCCAGGTTCCTACATCAATGATAAATTACCATGGCAGCAGCAAGTACAAAAACCAGAAAGTGGATGTACTAGGAAAAGATGAACATAAGTAAACCCCTTGTAGGAATGACAGAAAACATCAGCCAGGTCTCTTTCAGCTCTACAGGATAAGCTGATGCACCTACCCACTCAGTCAGCAGCCATCACCTCAGCTAGCACCAGTAGAGACATGAGATTCAAGATCCACAAAGGCACTAAGAACCAGGAGAGAGTTTGTCCTTGCAGGTGACTGATGGAAAAACCTGTTGCTCTTTCAATGCACAGCCTACATTATCCTGCCTAAATTTGAGATTTGGACAAACACTTGGAAAAACAGCCATCTAGGTCTTGAATATGAAAGTGTGCTGGAGAAACACAGCAAAGAAATTTAATCTTTTGAAGTCCACATCACATTGAATTAATTTAGCAGGCCATGCTTCTGTTCTGTTTCATTATCACAAAGTATTTGATTGACTTTGACATTAGAGTGAAAAGAAATGGATATTAATAAAAGGGTACAAATAAGGAGCTAGAAGAACAGATACTGGGATCAGATTGTTAATTCTTTCACACTCACACTTCATACACATGTCTATATATGAAAAAAATGCTTTTGCAAACATCAGAATGTTCATTACACTATTCAGAAACGGAGGTTTACTGTGACAACCCGCTGAAAACTGTCTCTATGATGATAACACGAAATCAGTCACTTATTCTGCTGGATTGTTCATAAAACTGACAGGCAGGCTCCAACTGAATCCAAGAAGCCTGCACCTGGTCAGAAAACTGTGAGATCTGACAACAGCCTCTCTCTGTTGCTAATAATTATGCACCAGTTTAATCACCAACCTCATGCTTAGCAAAATGAAGGCATAAAACCGGATAAATGATGAAGCTATAGGTATTTAAATCATACAGCAGTGTTTGTTCAATTGGCATGGTGATGAGTTGCTCCCCTATTTTTTTAGTTCTAGATGATGCTGACAGCATTCAAAACCGAGGTTAGAAATTACAGCAGAAGAATCTGACTTCTGACACACGTCACAGAATATGTCCTTTTTCCCCTAACCAAATATAGGTTACAATCATTCAAATTAATAGTTCGAAACACCTGCAATGCAAATAAGATTAAAACTCTATTTGTTCTTTTCTATGCACAACGGTCACTTCTTTGATTCCTATTTTGCGTTCAAATTAGTTCAGCTGAGAAACACAGAGTACAGATGGAAGCTGGATTACATCATTAGTAAAGTTGTCCTGGATCAATTTGAATCTATTACACTTCTGAAAGAATTAAGAAATGTCTTTGTGGGAGGATAAAACACATTTCCAGGAACAAGTCTCATCTGTTGGCAGATGTGTGTGTAATTTTTTGTGCATGTGTTTGGGTTGGCTTTGTTGGATTTTTTCCCCCTACAAGGAAAATGCACTGCTATTCCTTTTAAAACTTTAAAACTTTATGCTATTTATTCCTTTTAAAACTCTAAAACTTTATGCTATTTATTTGCCATCACAGCAAACTGTCTTCACTAGCATTATGCCTCACATTTCTGTGGGTTTTGGCACTGGCAAATACTCATGAAAATGAAAACTTGGTTACATTTTATTTTCCTGGGGTTTTTGAAGGACCCCAACCTAGAAGATGGACCTCAGTCCAGCAGCTTCCAGGAAGGAGGAGGGTTAGAAAGAGAAAACAGGAGACCTCCCATGACATCCTCTGCTCCTGGAGAGGATTGAGAGATGGCTGAGCCAGCGTTAACCTGCACCAAGCAAGGGACTAAAAAGGAATAGCAGGCAATGTCTGTTGGTGGGACAGGCTGCCTCCATGAACAGTTCTACCTCCCTACCCTACCACACACACACAACTTCAAACAGCAGGAGCAGGCCAGGCTCTGCTCTGGACAACATGTCCAGCTGTCCTAGCAGCATTTCCAAATAATCTATCAAGCTGCTTAGTTTTATTCCCTCTCCCACTACAAGCGTGTCACATAGGCAGGAGTGAGGCTAATTAATACATACACAGAACAGGGGCTATTTAGCACATGGGGCTTTTTGACATTTGACAGCTAGATAGTTTGAAGTTTTGATCAGCTAAAATAGGGATGCCAAAATGAGACTTGATTTATTTAACGTAGGCCTTCAGAATACAAAAAACCCACCCCAAAATCTAGAATAAATTAGATACATCTGTATCATATGATAAATGCAAGTTTGCCTGAAAACAACCTACTAACTGCCTTCCAGGCCACTACCCAGTTCAAAAGCTACTGGACACTGAAGCACTCTATTTAAGAGCAGCTGAGATCTATCAATTAGTCTAAATTACTCTCATTCTTCTGCCATAATGTTTTCCCCTGTGAAAAAGAGCTAGGAAATGGATGGAGCTCTCCAGAGCAGCACGTATGAGAGACAGAGGCTTGTCCACATGTAGAAGTCCAACCTGAGCTAGAGGGGCACACCGTTGCTACATGTCAGAAGGACACAGAGGTGAGATGCTGCCCAGGCACTCAGGAAATGAGGGGTAATACTAAAAGGGCTTCCATCTCTTGTTATTTTCAAAGTTCTATAATTTCCAATGCTTTTAGCGTAGCGCTTTTGTGGCACAGAGATACAGGTAATTGGATTCTTTCTGTTCTGTTATGTCATTACCAGCTGGGTTAAACCAGCAGCATAGAGACTCCCCAGCTTAGAAAATCCCTCAGGTAGTTGCCTGGAGTGATGGATGCATACACTGTAAGTTTGGAGGAGAGATGCACTGAGAAATCACTACTGAGGCACAAGTCCTTTGTGGATGCTTCTCTCCTTGTCTTAGGATGTCCAGCAAATACTCTGAGAGCAGGTCCTACAGTATTAGTGAGAGAAACATAAATTAGACCAAGGAAGCTTCTCTGTCTTGGAAACATGTAAAACTTAGAAACCAGTCACATCAAGAGATGGCTATTGAGAAAGGCAATGAACTGGTTTTTACCCCTCACCTGCAGTGTAGAGAAAGGTTATGATGCTGCACTTAGCTGCTAATGACCGATTTCCAACTGGTTCATCCTTCTTAACTTCATCATCTGCCACAATGCTAAATGTCAGAACCAAAGAGAACTAAGAAACATTTAAATCCACTTTAGTAAATACACATTTTTAGAACATGGGCAAGAGCCAGTGAGTTTTGCAGTATTCACTGCATTTCATGTTAAATTCTTAAAGTCTTCATTGTTTGCAGGAAAATATTGTCAGGTTTGGGAAAATCACAAGAGTTTCCAACAGTACACAGTATATTTTTTAGCAAACATTATCACAACAGGTTCAGCACAAGACTTGTATAGATTTAAAATGATTTATTAATGATGAAGTTAATTATTCTTATCCATAATTATAATAATTTCAAATAATTTTTAAAAGGGATGCTTTTGGTTTAAAATCAGGCTGCTCTACCCTCTGGACTTCTATTTGAAAGTTATCATTAAATGGCCAAATAAAGTAAAACAGTTAACTTTAAAGATCTGCTGTTCTATTAATTATATTGCACTATATAGCATTTCTGCACAGGGACCTTCTTCTAGTATCTCCTAACCCACTACCTCATGAATTTTAATTATGTGTGGCAAAGAAAAGCCCACATCATTAAGACCATAAAAGATGTATTCTATTAGCCCTTCTTGCAATTGCCACCACAAAACAGGACCTTAGAAAAGCAACCCCTTCTCCTCCAATTAATTAAACAATGAGTATCTTCAGAATTATTCTGTTATCATTTGGTGACAGACGGTAACAGGCAAAGACAACAGAACAGCTGAGTATGCGTGTGTGAGATGTCACAGGCAGCACTGACCTTTGTTATGTTGTTCTCAATTTATTGTTATCAATTTATTTCCATTGGAAAAAAATATGACAAGAGGTTTACTGGGAACTTAGAAAAAATCTGCGATATACACTCTGAAATGGGAATGAGATAACAATACATTCAAATTATTCCCTCAGTTTTGCAAAACCCTCTCAAAAAGGCCATACTGGCACTGCCAAAACAAAAGAAAGCATTTTCTCCTGTAGGACATTTACAGACACTGCAACATATGACAGAAAAATGCACAGAAACTATGAGTTTTTTCACTTTTCATCTGCAACAGTGTTCATTTATGTACTTTAAAGTAAATTCTTTTATTATTTTAATAACCTTATCCTCTTATACATCAGCATTTATGGATATCTGTGTTGTATACCTCTAACAGTTTCTGTGAATGAACTAACAGGCAAACAGCCAAGGACTACCACCTGGGGTTCTTTTAAGACAACAGTACCACTTCCAGGCTTTATCCTAGCCTCTTCCAACAGTTATTTATTAGGATGTTTTTACATATTACCCACAAAATGTTACTGCCTTCCCTCCTGGAGATACTGCAGGGTAACAGCTTTGTGAGCTAGCCAAGAAGACCCACTACTTCCAGGATCTATTTCTCCCATTTTTATTTAGTCATATAAGCACAAATGTGTGTAACACCAAGAGGAGCTTAAGCACAGCTGACAGTATCATACGCAACTGCAAAATGCTGCACTTTCTCATGGACAGAAGTTTAAATAGGGCTCTTAAAATTAGTACAGAATTATTTATACACACACACTTTGGGGTTGTTTGGGGTTTTTTTGCACTAATATGTGTGCTGCTAGGTGTATTAGCACAGCACAGAGATGTCTTTTGGCCTCTTACCATCAACTTCTGCTGGTGTTGAAGAAGCACTTTCAGAAACATCAGCCAACAGTAAGGTAATTCAGTTTTGCCTTCCAGCTTTCACTCATCCATCATCACTTCAGTAGTCTGCTGCTTCATATGACACTTACCAGATTTTCACCCCTTATTCTGAAAAAGAAACCAGAGTTTGTGAAAAGCCTGAAAAGAACACACTAACTCTTATGTAGATATGCTGCCAGAGAGGTAACACAGCAAGTATAAATCACTGTTATCAGAACAGTTGATGTGAGCTTGTCTTTGCAAGAGCAAATGTTTCACAGAAGGTGCTGTGTAGGCAAGCTACAGCAGAGACTGCTAAAAGGTCTTTACACCTTAGAAATCTATTGCTTTACTTCTCGTAAATGTTTCCTACTAATAGCTCCATTTTGCAGTTTGCAGAAATTAAGCGTACTCCAGTTCCAGATAATTAATTGTATGACATATCATAACCTCTTCAAAAGAGGTAGGTTGTAGATTCACAGTCTGGATGTTTAATGGATTAATACTTTGCCACATTACAACCTTGGTGTCCTTAAAGTTCATTGACGTAGTATTTAATGAAATGAATGAGAAAGGGACAATATGGAGCTCAAGTGGGAAGAATTGTACAGAGGTAATATACAGAATTGCAAAAACTTATATGGTACCCTACAATTATGACAATTACCAACAAAGGTATAGAGAAAATTGAAACATACTTTCACTCAAGCAGATGCTGGAATCTGGCATTTCAAAATGTAGACATAATGAATGTTCGTTATTTGAATTCATCTTTCTAAAGGTCTAAAACATTGCTTTTCTGAAAATGAAGTCATGTAAAGATGGTCTGAAATTCACCCTTCTTTTACATATATGGAAGTACAAGGCTTTGAACAAAATCTTATCTGAAGCATTAATGCTATTTGCTATGCAATTACAGAGTGCTGCACAGAGCTCAGTTACAACAAGCCCTCCCGAGACGCTTCTGCTTCAAAGCTGGGTAATAGGAGTCCTTATCAGAGTCAGCCCAAGGGTTAAATGTCTGCCCTGTAAGTGATAGTCATTATTTACAGCATGCCATAAGATCTGAAAATAAGGTCTTAATGTTCTTGTATGGCTAAGAAATAAATGCCATCCCAAAAGTTCAGACTCAGACAAAATACTCATCTCTGTTTTTTAAATTAAGCCATGAGTAAATGAGGCTGTAGCAGATCAAACTGGACTTCGAATCTTTGCAGCCCAAGCTTTATGTCTTAGCAGCACATCCATCCTTTCAGAGGAATGAAAAAGGTGCCCAGCTGGAGAAATACAGGGGATGTGCGAGATTTAGCTCCAATTTGGCAGCATTTTTCAGAGCCTGATTAACATTAAGAAGTTTGCTTGATGGGGAGGGAGTACAGTGCTCAGCATTTTGTAAGTTCTCGCCTGTAACTACTACTTTGAAGAAACAAAAAACTAAGGAAGGAAAAGATTAAAAGTTGTACAGCTTAACAATTTACAAGCTGGGTTAACAGAGGAAACTTTCCATGAAAAGATTTGAGTGTGTTTGAAGAAAACTTTTGGTACTGCCCTAAGAAAATCTTGCCTGTGGTCATAACTCCAAAGCAAACAATCTTCCTTGATGTGTTCAGCTCAGTTCACTCTGTAAAAGACATTCAGACTGAATGACTAAAATGCTCGCGTTTGAATAACTCAGTTAAGCTACTAAATCCGTGTTTTGTGACCCCATGCAACTTTAAAAGCACCATGAGCTTCTATGGAATACAGCAGCATTTCTAAAGAAAAGGCCATGAAATGCCATTTTATGCATATAATTATGAGATAAATAGGCAAGCTTCAAATCATTACCTTCAGCAGTTTACGTAGCGTAAACATGGTCAAGGCAGTGAAAAGCATAAACATTGGCACGTTTGTCAAGACAGGTTCCAGTTAAGGAGCATTTTGAAACTGCATTGGAGAAGAATCAAGAAAGAATGAAGACTTAAGTAATCAAAACTTAGCAAATATCTGAACCATAAATTCTAAAGAATATTAGCAGGATAGAGATGACATTGAAGAGTTGCATGAATTCTCCTTAATTATTCTTCCATAATTAATTATGGAACAGCATTTATATTCAAGGATTGGTATCCTGGCTTCTCTCTTTAAATACAAAGTCATACGTGAGAGCAGTGTTTACTTTCAACACAGAAGAAGCCAGCATCGAACATTCAGGGTGAGTATTTTCTCATTTCATCTGGTGCTTAAGTTTGGTACACATGACATTACCAATAGGCTACAAATACAGTAAGGTATCTCTGGAGCCACATGTTATAGGACCGGCACAATAGCGTGACGAATTCTGCAGAGTATGTATTGCGCAGGCAGAACATACCAGGTGACAAAAAAAAGACACTTTACATATTTCCCTTCCTACAAACTACATTTCAGGTCTGATCTGCCAGTCCTTCATCATGACAAATTCCCTGAGAATTCACCATTTTACTTGCAGACTGCACACCCAGAGTTACCAATAGCAGCAATAAAAATAAAAACACTATAAACCTCACAATTTTCATTTTCAGTTGTTGTACCAAATAGCACTCTCCACAGAAAGAAACTATGCTTTGTCCATGTTGTTAGACTCTAGGAAGATTTACCACAGCAGAATTAACCTTAACCATAGCAATGATGTTTCCCTAAAGGATTTCTGTCATGGTCAGGGTAAAAAAACCACATGCTTTGTTCCAGTGGCCCAGACAAAAAAAGCTTTTCAAATCTCCTATGGCAGATAACTACAACGTGATCATAATACAAAATAACACATGGATCACAGAGCACACCTTGGCCCACATGAAAAACATCGCATGTGCAAGTACACAGAGTTAACTTCAATACAATGCTGGCTTCAGTAGAGAGGACTGCAAAAGCAAATGTTCCTAAATTTGAGAAAAATTGGGTTGATAAGTAATAATCGCTAAATATTCACTAAATGTTCCACTAAATCCATCAATGAAGTTAAAATAAACTTGCAGTTTTAAAACCACACATGCCAGTAAAAGTAGAAAAGTATTTTTAATATATTTTCCAGGCTCTAAGCACAGATTTTATTCCAGTGAAGTATCTTGGCTTCTTGGACTACTTTCTGCTAGAATGAAACAAACAAACCCTACAAACTGCGCTGGTGTTTGTATTTGGCAGATATTCCTCTTGCTCAATTCTGATATAACTGTAAAAAAAAATAAAACCAATTCTCTCTGTATATCCATTTTATAAAGCTTTGTTGTATTTCCAGATGCACAAGAAGAGATGGCTATGGGCATTCTAGGTAATCAAAGTCTGAACGGATTTTTACATTTACCGAGTTAAAAGGTTTGACATAACATTATTCTGTGCAAGGAATGACACCTGCTTTTGAATGCAAATGTAATTTTTTTTTTGAAGTACTTCACATAATGACTGAAAAAAGACTCTGAACGTGTCTTTTGAAATATGCTTCCCAGATTGGATGGAATACAGACATCATCTTGTAAGGGTGAAGTTATGATAATTTCTCATTTTATCAGTATTTGCAATTATCTGTGTAAATTCTGTCCTGTATTACACGGAGAAAACAACTCATAATCACTGTGCTGATGTGATGATATTTGTTCACATGAGCTCATGTAACACCTGACTTCTCCCAGAAAACCCTCAGTGCTGCCACGTGATGAATAATCGCATCTGAAGGTAGAGATAAGTTACCTGCAAGCTCTCCCTGGGGTGAAATAAGGAGGAACATTTCATTTCTGGCAGGCTGCAGCTCCCGAGTCCCACTACACATAAAGATCTCACTTAAGGTTTATGAAGCAGCAATGAGATGGCAGGAGGCACAGAAACCTCCCGGGATACAATCATTCCCTTCCACATTGACTGTTAATGAATCACAGAACTGCCTGGGTTGGAAGGGACTTTTGAAGATCATCTAGTCCAACCCCAAATGAAGGGTCATTCAAAGTAAGTATCTACAGAAACGAGGCAGGACAGAAATTCTTCCCAAACATCCATAATCGATGCAATAGCAGTTTGAATTTAATCTCTCATCAAACCAAATTGAATATAGAAAATTGGTTTCACTGTCTTGTGGTCTCTAGCATCATATCCATCATTTATCTGTCAGGAGGCTTCAAAAACATCCTGTGTTACTCTTTACATGATGTATTCAGGTTTAATTTAACAGATTAGGAGGAGGTCTAATTAAAATACCAGGATTATTATTGCAGTCTGTAGGAGCTGAGCTGCAGAAGTTGTGCAAAAGCAAAATATTATCACTTGCTTTAATCCAGCATGCAGAGGCCCCAGTCAAGGGAGTCTCATTGTGCCAGGCACATCCAATCTTTGCATGCACAGCCTGAGCCACACACTACAATGCAATTCCTGATGCAGCCTGCCAGCAGTGCCAGAGCATAGGTAAACTGTACATTTTGGTGAAACACCCTTTCTACAGAATAAAGCCAAAAGGGTGGGAGAAAGCAACACCTTTTTACAGCTCCCCTCACCCAGAGAGCAGTTTGAGTGAAGAGCAAATTGGATCACCTTCCACCCTGGGGTGGAGAGCCCATCAATATGTACAGTCAATGGGAACAGCAGTCACAACACCACAGCTAAGAAATGCCCATCAAAGGCAGAGTATTTCACCCAAGTCTCCCAAGTACCTGGGTACTTGACTGTATTTCAGTAAAGAAACCTGGAACAGGGTAATGGAGAACAACAATCCATCTGGGGTGCTCCTTTCTCTCTTGATATCAGATGCCACAATGGTCACAATACTCAATCTCACTTGCAGGACACTTTCCAAAGTGATGTCAGGAGATTCAAAGGATGCCTATGACAAGAATTCAGCACAGCCTTTAGCATAATGAGCAAATGTGGCCTGGGATGCTAAACGCAGCTTGTCTTTAAATGGCAGATTCCCATTGTTTAGATTTTTATATATCACTTTAGTTCCTAAGGAACTTAGAGACCAAGTTTTTCTAGCCGATTTCTTATTCAGCTTTAAGATTTGCTGCTATTTCATGACTGCTGTTTGTACTGAATTGTTGTCCACAGTTTGATGGTTTGTTTTTTTTCTTGGGTAGTCAGCATTAGTTTAGATCCCTACCATTCACATGGGTAATTCAAATCATAGATTTGTTCTGTCTTTATCAAAAATTAGTCTTCATCTATTATAAACCTTAACTGTCACTGTGATGCTCAGATCACTCAGCCCTAGTGAGGTCTCTAGAATTCCTCATATTCTTTTGCTAATTCTACCTGAATATTATCATGCTCTCTTCAAAATACTGATACATCATCATTTACCCTCTCCTAAATTATAAGAATACAAAGCATCAGCTTTAGCACAGACTATTGAGGCTTTGCTCATTCACACTTGTTGAAAAGCTGAAGATTTATTTTTTTTTACCTTGTCCTCTTCTTTTACTATTGTCTAGCATAATCCAATTGAGATCCAATGACCACCTACTGATACCAGGCTTTGGAGAGGAAGGACTGCACAGTGTAGAGAGCTTTCTGCATGTTGTAAATACATATTGTTTGAGATAATTGTTAAACCACCTGAGCAATTGAGAACTGGTCACCTGGCTGTGAGAAGCAGCACTTAATTGCACAAAGTACCCAGATGTGTTACTTGGGCTTAAGAAAGCCACCCTTTCCCTTCATGCTCAGTTCAGAAGACAATTCTAATGTCTTCTCCACCTTGTTTTGCAAATCTTTGACTACATCACAAGAAAGATTGGAACTTACCTTGGCTCTAGAAACAAAATCATATTTGTTTTCTTTAACCTGATTTCACAACCACTAGCACTTGTAACCAGCTGATTTCTCTCAGCACTGGACTACAAGGCACTCCACACTCCTTCACTTTATTGTAGAGCTCCTCTCATTTCAAGAGGGCACTTTGCCAGTGAGTTAGTGGTATATTACCAACCTGCAGCCCAAAAAGCTCCTTTGCAAACCCTTTGCATTGCCCAGCAATGTAGAAGCAGAGGAGAAACAGACACTGATAAAGAGCTGAAACAGAGTTCTTCACAGGACAGTGTTTTAATGCTTATTGAAAATAACTTGTAGTAAATTCAATATGCTCAAGCATACTGTTGGGTAGGAGCCCAGTGATGATAGCATTCCTGCCCTAGCTAAAAGCACAGAAACCACTGATGTGCCTCGTCCCACAAATGCATTTTTGCTCCTTTAGGGCTTAGTTATTCTTGTACAGAGAATGAAGTTTCTTCTCCCTTTTCTCCTATTTTCACTGAAAATTGAATTTAAAAGAAAGTTTACTGTATGTTTCCGTATGTCCTGTGAAGAATTCTGTTTCAGCTCTTTATCAGTGTCTGTTTCTCCTCTGCTTCTACAGGAAACAATACTGTTAAAATGCAGAGGGAAGAAGGTTGCTTCAAGAGCTGGGCAATGCAAAGGGTTTGCAAAGGAGCTTTTTGGTTTTCATTGTTGGATATTCCTTTGTTTTTAGCATCAATAAAGGTCTGCCACTCATTGTCAGGCTCCCACTCCATTTGGCTAATACATTCACTTAGCATCACATACAACAATCAGACATATTCTTACCAGTAGGAAGTTGCATAAGAACAAAAAGCATGTGTGTGCTATCTAAGATTCCAGTGAATTACACTGGATTAATTCTTCTGAATTATTCAGAAAAAAGAAATTGTTTACTATTCTATCATAACAGATGCTCCAGACAAAGAAGAGAGGAAGCTGTTGCAGCCTCTGACTGAGCCATTGCCTTTCACAGCTGAGCATGGTTGTGCAAATTAGCTGGTAAACTTTATGGAAGAACCCAGAAAGAAGCAATTAGAATTACAGTGCCAGTTAGAGAATCTGTAGTTTGCAATCAACCAAAATTGTGCCGTTTTCCATATTCTCTGCTGATAATGCAAATGTAACCTTTGAAGAAAACTGCTCTGTATGTAGCACATCCTGAAAGCAAGAAAAAGTCCAAACAAAGAGCTTTGAGGATGGTCGGTTCTATATATCTTGGTCAATTCACATATTGGCATTATACATATTGTGAACAAACTATAATGCAGGCATTTTGGGCACCAGCACAAGTAACAGGGCAGAACAAGATCAAGAGAGCAAAACAAGAACCATGAAAAAACATGGACTGGATTGAAACTGAGAACCAAAAACCCCTTGGGGGAAAACCACTGCAATCTGTATTGTTCAGGTTAGAGAAGACTCAAGTTAGTCATGACAACAGCTTTCACATGTGTGAAAGAATGCAAAAAAGGAATAAAACAAAAAACACCTCAGAATTCTAGAGACAAGACAGAGAACGATGAAGTTTAAATGCAAGCAAAGACAGTACGTTAATCTTCTAATAGGAAGGATAGATAGGTATCAGGATGGATTGTCTAGGAAGACTGTAAACTTTAAGGCAATGTGATCATACATATTTGCCAGCTCACAGTTACATAGAGGAGGTTCTCTATGCCACCAAATTGCCATGCAGTAAGAGGGTGTGTGAACACCTTACAGATCTCTTACAGATTCTTTACATCTAAATAGCTTTCCAGGTCATCAAATTAATTGCCAGAGTTTTTCAAGACCCCACCTTACATCATTTAAGGGTTCACTTTGCTTTATCACAAATTAGTAATCTAAATTCCTGTCTTTCTTATACCAGACACAAATCATATGATGATATTTGTGTGTCCTCCCAGGATTCAAGGTTTGTTTGGATTTTTTTTCTTTTTTACATGATTGTTCTAAACTCCATTCTCAGCATTTGGTTTAGGTTTTATTTATTAATTTTTACAAGGTTTGCTCAGTTGCCCATAGTACCAGTTGGAAGCTTATAAAACGGAAGTGAATGTTCAGCTACATTATTTGGCACAGAGGTATAAGGTTCATTGATCCCTGAAACAAATTAAATTGAAATTGCTTTTTTTTCACTGCTACTTTTACAAGCTTTTTCCCCTTCATGTCCTGATGTGCATTATTGGATTCAACAGAATTTCTCAAGATGGAGAAGGACACATGTCAAACATATAATGATGAAAATACATAAAGATGTTCCACAGCATATGCGTCATTGCTTTGGCAAAGAAAGAATATTTGCTATTAAATTTTATTGCCAATACTCTAAAATACTGGCTAGTCACTAAAACTTTCTATTATTTTTGAGATGTCTTCATTAATACTGTGTACAGATAAATCACAGTAGGCAGCACATAACCACAATTTCAGCTATGTGACATAGATCAGAGAAATATTCTCAAATAAAACTTTCCTGTAGTCTGTGTCTCTTATCTTTGGAGCAAAGATTAGAGACATGTCAGCATAAACAGCAAAGACTAAGCTGGCAAATGGTAAACATTTGATATTCGTATCTAATTTTGTTCATTATACCCTATTACATGTAGACCAGTCGTTCCCTTAGAAAAGCAGATGCTTTATTGGGATAGGTTTTAGAGAATCCTCTATGGCTTTCTATCCCATTCTTGCACTGGCTTCAAAAGAAAGTAAAAACTAAAGAATATGTCCAACAACTAAGCTACTTCAGTAGTTCAACCACTTTCAGAGGCAGGACATTACTGCTTCCTACACCTGATGCCAGGCCCACGTCTGCTCTCTGGAGAAGTCTTTTGATAACATCTTTCTTGTTCCTCCCATTAAAACAGCTACCACCAATTAAAACTGAGTACCTCTTCTACCAACCTCTCTCATTTCCCTGTTCACCCACATTTCAGAAAACCCTGCTCCTGTTTACGGTGACTGGGCATGAAGATATCAAATGCCAGTAAGGGGAATAATAATTTCCTTCCCCATGCTTTTTAAGCTGTCTTAATTAACATGTCTTTTGTGCTCCCTATTCTGCACTTCTCTGCCTGGCTTCTCCTGTTACAACCTGCAGAATGCAGCATTAAAAACATCATAAATCATGCAACTCAGGGAACAATAATTCTGTAATCACCTTACCGCACTCTTAACATTAATTTTCCTTGGAGATTAATTTAAAAGCTAAACATGACACAACAGATGTCAAAATTGGATTTAGATGCTTAAATCAAACAAACACAACCTAATGCCCCCACCATATTTTGCTCATAAACATTGGTTGGCTTAGGGTGACCCCACCACACTGGCAACACAGAGATGAGAACTTTGTTTGCACTGTCTTCTAGGTCACTGATACTTGGCACAAAGGAATAGAAATTAAATTTTAGCTATTTTACATCTGATTTAAGGCAACTAGCACTGTGTTATGAATAAATACTGTATAGAATCATAGAATAGTTAGGGTTGGAAAGGACCTTAAGATCATCCAGTTCCAACACCCCTGCCATAAGCAGGGACACCCCACACTAAACCATGTCACCCAAGGCTTCGTCCAACCTGGACTTGAACAGTGTCAGGGATGGAGCACTCACAACTTCCTTGGTCAACCCATTCCAGCATCTCACCACCCTAACAGGAAAGAATTTCTTCCTTATATCCAATCTAAACTTCTCCTGTGTAAGTTTTAACCCATTACCCCTTGTCCTGTCACTACAGTCCCTAATGAAGAGTCCATCCCTAGCATCCCTATAGGCCCCCTTCAGATACTGGAAGGCTGCTATGAGGTCTCCACACAGCTTTCTCTTCCCCAGGCCAAACAGCCTCAACTTTCTCAGCCTGCCTTCATACAGGAGGTGCTCCCGTCCCCTGATCATCCCCCTGGCCCTCCTCTGGACTTGTTCCAACAGTTCCATGTCCATGTATTATAGTTCCATGTACCAAAACTGTACACAATGCTCCAAATGAGGTCCCATGATAGCAGAGTAGACGGGCAAGGTTTTCTCCAAATTCTGGGATCACAATGTCCATTATCTCATTAGCTGAACATCAGAAACCAATACAAGCACACCTTTAAGCTCAATTCCAAAGGATCCAGAGGAGATACCATAAGAGGCAGAGAGTCTGCCATAGCAGTATCTTAATCTAAACTGGGATACAGGAAACTTGGACACAACATTTGGCCAGGATTAAAGTTCAATCTTTTCCTTTCTCATCCTAGACCAGCAGTTCCCAAGCAAGGAAGTGAATCCACATCACAGGAGTTAATCCAGGAGGAATCAGTGGTGCCAGTGCTGCAGGAGGAAGGCAGGCTCAGGGCATGGTTTGCATTATACAGCTTTTCTGATTCCATCCTCCCTCAGCTGGGAGAAGACCAACACTGCCATGGGAGTAAAGGGCTTCCAGGATCCCTTTATGCTCCTCATCTCTGGGTACCATAAATGTTATTAGCCCCAGGCACACGCAGATGGGGGGCTGTCCACTCCCCATCATTAGCATGATGCACACTGGCACATCTCTCACACCAGACTGTGTAATTCCCATGACAGAGTCATGATTATCCTTCTGCCAGCCGCTGGGGGGTGAACCCACCCATAAAAGCAGTTTGTACAGTTATGCTAACACAGAGTTGATCTTACAGGTAGCCAAATACAACCGTATTTCCTCAGGAACTTTCCTTGTGGTTTTATGCACATAATTTAATGGAACAAACCTGAAATTCTAGCCAGAAATTTCCCTGCAGCCACTGAATGCCGCAGCACAGACCTATTTCACAAGTCCACTGTTTCACTCCACATCAGTTGTGCTGTTGAACAATTGCAGTATGTAGCCACATACTTTACAGCTTCCCATCCTAGGCTGGGTGCAGCTGGGACAACATCCATACTGAGGAGAAGCATTTCAGCACCTCCTCCAAGCAATACAGACAGACAGTCACTTCTGTAACGGCTATGACCAAAGTCTTTTCCCATATCCAATTATCACCTTGCACAACCAGCAGCCATATTAAAGCTACTGTCTCCTCTGGCAGCTTCATTCAGCCCATCAACAGCACGGTTGGTATTTTGCCCAGATTATACTGCACCTAATAAGCTCAATACAAGTCATGAGGTGTTGGTTCCTCCCAGTCCTTTTAGTCCCACATCTGTGGGGGACAATGTTCTCCTCAGTTTGAGGTAACTCATCTCTTTTGACAATCTTTCTACCTGGTCTCACATAACCCCAGTGAATAAAGAAATAAGAAAAAAGAACCTCTCAATGCCACACAAGGCACGCTCACTGCTCACACCAATTGTCTACACATCTTAAGAGGAATAACTACCACCTGTTGCACTCCACAGGGCAACACAGTTGATTGCTTATGGTACCCCAAGTCCAGACAGATGAGCAAGGTGAGGGAAAACTAAGGACTTAAAAAACACATGCTGATGTCCATGTTGCTAGATTGTCAGCATCAGGCACTGTTGGCACAAATATTACTCTCATTACAGTGTTCAGAAGCCATTGGCACTGTTTCCCTTCCTTCAGATACAGAAAAGAAAATAATCTTAAGCAATAATGGGTGTACTAGCAAAAACATCTAAGGGTATAGGTTGTTATGTCTTCCCATCACATAACCACGGCCTCACTGAGAAACCTGCACTGCATTGATAGAGTGCATTCATTTCAACTTTGTAAGTGTATGGGGCTATCTCCACAGGAGGTGGCAGCTCACCTAGAGCTCAAGAAACTTCATCAGCAAAGCACTTACTTCACCATAAGAAACCTTCATTCTGTAAGTGAGCAGAGACAGTGGCAAGTACCAGGTATTGAATATCTGAAACTGCTGTGACAGAAACTATGACAGAGACTTCAAGATGTTTTATAATGTGGGATACACACACACATATATACATATGCACTTCAGATGCAGTTAGTCTAAGCAAGAGATTTTTTTATCTGTAGTTTTCTCTCTGCCTCCCTTTCTCATCTTCTTTGCTGTAGATCATGCATAAATTGCTGTGACCTATGAAACAAATCAATGAAGAGGAAATTTAGGGGCCAGCATAAAGGGACACAAAATTATGATGACGCCCTACTAAACCACCCAGCGAGGTCAAAGTGAGAAGAACAACTTTATCCTTTGAGGTTGCTTGTAACCACAGGAAGCTCCATTAACTCCTGACAGTACATCATAAAACATTAGCTCTTGCACTGTGGGATGGATGTAGAGCAGGCTCCCGCCAGGAGAGATGATGGCTGTTCTGTGACAACAGCCACTGTACAACCTCAGCATCGCCTCTGGCTCACACAGATGCTCAGATTTATCAGCAGATTTTAGAGTCACCTGAGACAGCATTGGTTGCAGTGTCAGGCATGAAAGCCGGAGTTAATACTAAAGCACTGTCATAAGCAGCAAAATACCCTGTCCCTTGCATGCATTAATCTCAGACTATTCACACATGCTGGATATGGCATCATTACTTATCCTGGGTTTGGAATCCAGAGCTGCCAGGACTGACTGGTAAGGTCTTCGTAACTAACTCACCAAGACCCCTCATTACAAACCCCTTGGTTTAAATCTAAGACATAAAAGAGACAGCATCTTTTAGGAAATAAATTATACAGACTTCAGGCTGTAGCTGTGACAATCCATGACATATACTCAAATAAATGCTCATTCTGGAAGAACTGATTATCATAAACTGAACCATAACTAAAAATTCACTGGGAAAAACGCATATCCCTAGGTTTCCATAAAACTCCTCAAGGGACTTTTCAAACCTAAGATCCTCCAATATTTCTGTTTAAAACTGAACACATTTAAAATACTTCAGAACAAATGGCACAAACAGGATACATCTAAATTACATCAATTTGTTTTGATGTTGAGTAATGACGGTTTCACAGAAATCTGTGTTACGGAATGCTTTGGCAAGCTCTATAGGAGTTGCAGGTGTATTCAGATGCATTCCTTTGCATTTCCGTCAAAGACATCATCTGCTGGGTCCACTGGGGCACTGTGGTAAAAAAATAAATCCATTGAATATACTGTACCACAAGTAGGGATGAAGATCTTCATTGTGATCACATTTTATCACCCCTCTGTTTTTCTGCCCCATAACGTAGCTCTAGAGTCATGCAAACTGTGTTGTTAGTAGGCCACAAAAGCAAGACATGCTGCTTTTTTATTGGTGAAGTTTAACTGCAAATTCCATACAGGCCAGCCCTGACTGTCTTTGCAGCAGGGTGTTTGTCATGTGCCTCCTTTTAGACATTTCCCATTGACAATCATCTTTGCCATACGCAGCCTCAAGAACTGAAACAGCACTTCAAAAATTAAAAATTGATTTTAGCTCCAAAAATCTGACTGTGCATGAAAAGAAAGGAGAGTAAAAGAAAGCACCCCTATCTCTAAAGGCTGCTTTAAACATGAAATGTGTCTGGAGCCTTTTTTGCTCCGTTGTTTTCACATTGCTTACATCTCTTCTTGTTTCTCAGGGATGATGACAGTCACTTTCTGAGATATGATTTGTCTCACACTGACTACTGGGACTGGCTGCTTAAGTCTCCATAACTAACTCACCAAGGCCTCTCATTACATAACTTTTGGTTTAAATATAATACATAAAAAGAAATCAGTTGTGCAGATGCAAGACTGGCATTACCCAAAGCTTGTTAGAAAAGTATTTTTAATAGCCTTTATAGGAATAAAGTTCACTATCTTCTAACCCACAGATGGCATTGGCACAAAGCATAAAGGGACAGAACAAGGTTACAACAGGTTTCATGCTTTTAACTGGATTCAGTAAGTGTGTGTGTGGCGGGGCGGGGGGGAGAGGTGTCAGAAAAATTCAAGTGAGCTTTACCTTATGTATTTTTACTGCTTGTATGTTCCTATTATGATAATAAACAAAATTGGTTGGGCTATAAAAGTTGTTTAAATTATATTTACAATACAGCATTAATGAAAAACACACACTAGAAATAGGTAAATTTTGGGTTATAATTTAAACATTAGAAGCATGCTTTATTTAGTTAAGTTTCATTTTTTATGTGAGAAGAAGCATGGAGTGATGTGCTCACTCACTAAGCAGAGGTGAGGTTACCGACTACTCTAGCCTTATACTATTCCAGTGTAGGAGCCCCAGACCCCAATTCCACACAAGTCCCCACCATCCTGTAGTGAGGAGTACCCGCACAGTGAGGCTGTCCCAGTCACACACATACAGATCTCTGGTCTTTCCATGTTGTCCTCAACAGACAAACACAAACTTATATAAAAACAGTGGTGACAAAAACTCTGAAGATGTCCAGTAGCTTTTGGAACCTGCATTTTCTGGGTGCCAGCAATGTGTTCCAGGTTGAGCAACTAAAGCTGGAGGCACCCAAAGTTTCTGAATGCCATCTGAAGCGATGGATCCAAACACTGCAAAACTCTTGAGTCTTCTGCCCTTCATTTCCCAGGCTCTGTCTCCAGGTTCCACAGGGGTTTAAAAAGCCTGGTACTGCTTCTGCTGATCACTGGGCTGGACCTGGCAGCCATGGGAAGAGGCACGCTGCCTCAGCTGCTGCAGAGTGCTACCTGCTGCATTATGGGAGAGCAGATGCGAGTTAGAAACACCTGGGCATTGCCAGTTGAATTACCAGTAATTCAAGTCCCATTTCCCCCTCACAAAATCTCACCTTCACCTGCAAAAAATCCTCACCCAGAAACATTAATTTTCTCTAATGATTCTTTCAAGTCACCTATTACTTTGCCTTAGAACACATGTTTTCCTTTTCAAAGCAAATGCCTCAGGAGCTATGATGTCAGTTGAGGATTTATGGGTTATATATGCTCCTGCCTATGACACTGGGACAACTATTTTTTTCCTTGTAGGTGTCTCTTGGAAGGTACCTGTTTCCCTAAGGACTGTATGAAATGTTATTAATACTAATGAGGCAGATGTCCTCATGGCAAAAGGGACTAAACAATACTATGTTAGAAGATTAAGGGCACCTCTCATTCTTTTCACCAAATCTCTTTGAAGTCCTATTGTTCATAAAAGCCTGCAAGAAATTCATGTATCTCTCCCACAAGAATTAGTCAACAATTATTCTGCTTCCAAGAGAAATTTATTTTGAGTCAATGTTTTTTAAATCTATCTGCTCATCAGGCTTACTCATGCATTAAGGATGATTTTCAGTGCTCAATAGAAACTCCTGAAACAAGGAGCAATTAGAAACATCTGATTTCATGATGCATTTTGCCTCCAGCAAACCAAGCAACTGTTTCCACAAGGAAAATGCAAAGACTCTCCGTCTTCCAAGCAGTTAAGAGTACAGCAGAAACAGCTAAATTTCAAAAGCTGAAACACAACAATAACTTGTCTCACAATGGAAGTTGTCTAATGACTGAATCAGTTGTACGACAGTAGAATAAACATAAACATTAACTCAGCTCAACTCAACTAAGTGAAAAAATGGCCAGCAATACAAGCAAGAGCACCCAGCCAAAAGCACAGGTCAGAAAGCCCTAGCTTTGCTCTGGGTTTCTTGCCTACATTCAGGCAAGCTCTGCAATTGCATTTCTCCTGTCTTGAAAGCTGGTGATGGGGTCCATCCCATAGCTACAGCTTGGGAATTGACTAGGTAAGATCTGGGTGGTGTTAAAGGGTGTAAAAGGCTGCTGAGTAGGATTTAAGAATGAACATTAAGAAGTTAATGATACCTTCTACAGGTGCTAAATATTAGGCCCATATATAAGTGTTACACTGCTGCAGGGACTTAGACCTGCTAGAGTCAATGGTCTGCTGCCATGAGCCCATATGCTGCCTCTGACCCCCTCCTGCAACCTATGGCCTGAACACAGCAGAAAAAGAACAAATATGCAGGTATGCAGGAGTTCAAACAGCACCCTCTAATACAGATCTAAACATAGGAAATGCCCAGTCTCAATGACAGAAAAGCAATTTGTCTGGCCTTTTCCTTTTGCAGATAACAATCAGCTCACCAGTTTGCCATAGTTTATTCAAGAGCATAGATTAAAGGTGATTTACAAACAGCTTCTATCCCCAGCAAGAAAACAAAAGAAATATTAAATAGTTCTTTTACCAGTGTTTCAGCTGGTGATAGTTAAACAATAAGCAAAATACGTCTCAACAATATCCAGTCTTTTCTACATACTGGTTAATGGCTTCTGAGACACTAATTTCTTAGGCACTGTTTGTAACTAATACTTATAAAACCACAGATTTCTTAGTCAAATTACAGCACAGGTGAAAGGGAGCTAATCCACAAGGCTATACAGATGTTACATTGCACTTTTCATTGAAACCATAAAAGATGGCCTGGCTAGGAAAAGTGGAAAATTAAAAACCATTGCTTCTTATCTGTTCTTTCTGCTTGTCACAAAAAGGAAAAAGCTGCACTTGGAGCAAAGGAAGCAATCTCTACTCTTGGAAAAGCAGTTCTTACAACTTCACCTTTTTGTCTCTGCAACACAAACAGATGCAGAAATGTTATGCCACAAAATATATCTACTTCCCCTCCTTGCTTTCTTTCGTGATTTCTTTTCATTTCTGTCTTGTCCAGATGCAGAGAATTGGCCCTGTGGACACATCAAGCCAGTTAATGCTCACAGGTGAACAGTCTGCCTTGCAGTAGTATGGGCAGGTCTTCTTGAGGGGGAAATGTCAGCATAATTCATCAGCAAGTAAACAAACAGGACCAATGGGCAAGGACTACATGCAATAATACCTGCTTCCTTCTCACCATCACTCAGAAAAAGAGCCAAAAGAAGGTAACGTGGAAGCAGACAGCAGCCTCGGGTGCTAAAATAGATATAATATTTTGAAATAGAGAGAGGGGAAAAGACAAAATGTCCTTCTGGAAACTAAATTAGAAATAGGATTCTCTTTACAGAGGATCCTGAACTGGGATGTGCTCCATCTGAACACAAGAGTGGAGTATTAAGCTTCTTAAAATTAATCTGGAAATGTTAAATAGCTCCATTAGCAGGGTGTAAATCTGCAAAGTTACTGCAATGGCAGCCACAGCAGCAAACATCCTCGCTTGGCTGGTAGGTAGAAAATGAGACACTTCTCAAAGACTCCTGTAATAGGGCTGCTGAGAGCACCCATGGACTGGACTCAAGAATCCCAGAAAGCTTTTCCATTCCTGTCTCCTGGGAGAGCCCAGTGCTCCACTGTTCTGCTTGTATAGCAATGTGGTTATGCATGTTTAGCATAGCAGCATCAAAAATGAACTAAGGCTTTCCTTACAGAGCAAAGAGGAAGAGAGAGCTCTCCCAGAGAGTTCATGACCTATAGGGGTGAGTGGTGCTGTGACTTCCCAGCATCAGCAAGGGGACTGTCATCCTCCACTCCGCAGTGACCACCACCCACCTTTCCAACTGACATTAGCTGCAATTTCACTGTATTCATTACATTCAGGGAAAGCCTTCATGAGCCTCAGGAGAGCCAATTATTTGCCCCTTAATTACTGAAAGAGGCAGAATGGGCTGCTTTGCCATTCAAATAAAGTCTCACATTCTACAACTAAAACACACTAATATCACCTGGAGTCCTTCCCACTTTCTTGTACTGTTTAATGCATCACTGATCAGCAACCTGCCTGGGCATTTCGCAGGAGTTCAACAAATTTTCCACGGAGCTAAGGAACCAGAAGCATGTCTAAAGAGAACTAGGACACAGAAGTATTAAATGGTTGGGTTTAAGATGCATGGAAGTATGTGGCGGAAGCCCAAGTATCCTGACTTACAACCTCATATAATCACAACACTACTGTCACATGACAGCAATGGAGTAATGACATTAGCAATGAGGTTTTCCAGTGATTTTTTTTCATCTCCCACACACCGAGACCCTTCCCCACTCTAGTCTTCTGCTGCTGTGCATATGCCCAGCAACAACTCATTCTTTTGACCAGTTCCAGAGAAAGGGAGTAAACAGCATTGTTAATCATAGAAACAAACAAAAAAGATATATATATATATATACACACACAATAATTTATTCTCACAATATCACTCTGTTGGTGTCTTGCTTTGACGGTAGCCTCTTCAGAGCTGCACCAGATAACACTTTCTATCTTGTTTGGCACACTGTGGACACCAGTAGAGATGTTTAAAGCCTGTTGCAATGTTCAACCAGATAGCAGCCACAGAAATTAAGGGGAGTTATGCAGCTGAATCCTTTAGTCATCCATTTATGCTTCTCCTTCCTCATAAATCAAAAGACAGGAAAGCTGTTCAATCAGAAATAAACACTGAATTAGCAGTACAATTCAGCTCCTTACGTTCTTTCCTCATTGCTTCTCCTAAGTACAGTCAGCAAGCAACCAAACAGCCAAAGTAAAACACAATGAAAAATTTAAAAGCCAACTAGTATCGCTGTGCTGCAGATTCCATGAAGCCTTATTGCAGTCTGAAAATAAATATTCTTCTATTTCAGTGCAGTCTGGTTAAATAACTGGATTTTCAACTTCTTAATAGGGATCTGATATTAGTTGTATCATTGCAAAGCTCAGAAATTTCAGGTTAAATAAAATACTTGTTTCATACAAATATGCAGTCCAACTACAATGATGTGGCTGGATCTCCTTCACCCAGAGCTCTGTTCTGACGAGATATGTAAATATGCTTGCTAAAGGACATGGGCAGAAGGTCAGAGTGATAGCTTAGTAAAAATATAATAGAAACAGGCAATAGCTACAAAGGGGAAAAAAGCAAGCCAACAATAAAGAATGTAATAATTAACACCTAAACTACTACTGTAAAGGTTAAAGTCTCCACTGCCTTAGGAAACGGCGCTTCTCTATGGCCCTTTCATCTCACAGAAAATGCAGTCAGAAGAGAATCCATCCCGTAAGAGCAAATAAAACATTAAGGAGCACAGAAAGCCTACAACAAAGGGCTAGAAAGATTAAAAATATTCAAAGAATAATTAATGAAAGAATAGTCAAGAGATGTCTGAAAACAACAAATGCCATAAAATCAGCCCTTTACCCTTGCTGGCAACATAAACATCAGGATATACAAATGTACTAATGAAAAGTAACGTATTCCATAGGAGTGGCAGAAGGTTTCCCATGGGATTATCTTGGAGAAGATGCTGTAAGACAATAAAGGCTAAATATCTTTAAAGGATTTCCAAAAGACATCATTTTCACAGAAAAACAGAAGCCTTTCAGTAACATCAGGCATGCTAGGAAGTAGTTGAGAGATTAAAAATGATTTTTTTATAGTGCCTGTTGGTGAGATAAACTTCCCCCTTCAGCATCTGCCAACGGTCTCTGCCAAAGAAAGAGCACGATGCTTGTCTGAACACCCCTATTTTACAGCAAGTCTTACTAACTGCCTCTGGCAATTCATACCTCTGGGTATGAAAAAGTGATGAACTTGCACCAGAGTTTACAACAATGAGATGTAAGCAACGGGCAAATTAGTACATAGTTCACAAGAGGCTTGCAAACAAGAGCACATGTGCTGTGCTTTCAGCTGCCAGTGCCAGCCTGCCTGGCCACTGTTGCTGGCTCCAATGCAGCTGGCATCTCCAGCTAAAAATCACTACAAGCATCGGTCACTCACTAAAGAGCAGCTCTTTGTTGTCCCCCCGCTCCCAGATTCGGCTCTGCACTCCCTAAGAGTCAGTATCCATCCTGTGGATAATTACCCTGTTACACATAGCACACTTAGAAATTAATTACTGCTCCTCTGCAGGAAGATGTCATAATTAAACTCTCCCTCTTTTCATTTAAGACTGAATTGAAATGAAGGTTTGATGGCACTGCAGTACAGTAGCATTCACAAAGGCAATGCTGACCTCAGACCTTTGCAATGGGTTTTGGCCACATAATTGCCAAGGGTTTCCTATAACATCAAGATTTTGGCCTTCAGCAATGTAAATTTATAACCACCCCAGCTTTCGGCAATAGCAGCTGAAACACATGTGTGAATGATGATAGATATCTCCTCAAGCAGAAAAATAGAAGCCTTCAGGATTTTTTTCCCCCAAACTGAGCCTGTCTATCTTTCTCTCACACGCGCCAAGCAGTGACCCAGCCTTCATGACTGACAATGGCGAAGAATAAAATGACATTTCCTGACCTTTAAGAAGCATTTACAAATCAGTACTAACTTCATGAGTTCACTCATCATGTTACTTACTAGCTTAGCTACAAAGAAAAAGAAGAAAGCTGAAATTCAGTGCATTTTGGTGTTTCTGGAATACTATAAGCACTGTCTTGTTCTCAGCACTGAGACTATGTGTCTTCAAGAGGAGGGGGAAGCCCTGATCTGCTGTTTGCATTCAGCTCCCACTGGATAGAACATTAATGCATATATGTTAAAGAAGCAGATTTATCAGCTAGGTTTAAAGGAAAAATATCATGTTTTGGTCATAATGGACTGCACAATTTTTGTTGTTGTTGTTTTAATTACAGCCTGACTAAAACAGTAGTTAAAAGCAGATACTCCAAGAGTAAAAAGTGTTCAGTTTGACTCCATATATACAGTGTAAACATATCCACAGAGTCAGTCACACTAAGAATGTCTTCAGCGCAGTCAGAGCATGGCACTGCAGTTTACATATAGGCATGAAGACAGTTCTGAACAACGTAGCTTAGATCCTTATCACACAGGCAAACGAGGTTGGACATCAGTACTGGCTAGCTCTCTAGGTATTCATCCAGGACCCTAGACAAGCTCTGCACTTGTATTAAACTCTGCATAATCACAACTGATCATCCTCATACCCAAATTGACAGTTTCAGACAGCACTCAGTGCATGCATTGATTCACCTGAATGTAAAGAACCACCTTGAATTCAGCATGCAAGAGGGCACTAACACACTGACTCTCATTCAGGGCACTTGTATGCCTAACTTATCTCAAAGGAGGTTTTTCGCAGTTCAAGCAAAGAAAAAAGCCTCAGAAAAAATAAATGACTGATTTCTTTCTCATGAAGACTATCTTCAGCTGAAGGTGAAGCTGACTGGAGATTACTCTCAGGGAACATCTACTCTCACAGCACTGCTCTTGGGCTAATGAGATCTTGTGATTGGCCTTTCAGTTTTACCATGCCACTCATCATGCTCTAGATATCCTCTCAGCACTTACTGATACAAACAAGGAGGAGTCTGTGCAAAACATCAAGCTTTAACCCAAATGCTGACTACACAACCACTGCCTTCCAGTATCATATTCACAGCCTTGGGAATGGGTTCACCCCAAAGATAGCAATGCTTTCAGCCTGCAGACCAGAGAAGAAGTTAGGGAGAAAAAAGATTTAGCTAGGCAGGATGGAAGAGCATGACCTCATATTTGATTGAAGGTACAGGGGGTGGGAAATGAAACAGGAAGGTCCTCCAGTTTTTTTGTCTGGGCAGCCATGGTAATGGTGTTTAAGGGAAGGCAGTGTCCCACATTGATGTATTTTACATAACTACTGCTGTATTTTAACCAAACAGAGTGCCAGGAAAACCAGCACTGGTGGGTGTTTTAAAAGTATAAAAGCAAAGCTGTGGAAAATTGAGAAATAGTATTCAACTCCAGAGCAGCGGGCTGGAGTAGCCCTCCCAGTAGCCTGGAGAAGAGTAGCCTGAAGAAAAGGCTGCATGGAAACCTCATAGCAGCCTTCTAGTATCTGAAGAGGGGCTATAGGGATGCTGGGGATGGACTCTTCACTAGGGACTGTAGTGACAGGACAAGGGGTAACAGGTTAAAACTTAAACAGGGGAAGTTTAGATGGGATATAAGGAAGAAACTCTTTACTGTGGGGTGGTGAGGCGATTGAATGAGTTGCCCAGGAAACCTGTGAACGCTCCATCCCTGACAGTGTTCAAGGCCAGGTTGGGCAGAGCCCTGGGTGGCAGGGTTTAGTGTGAGGTGTCCCTGCCCATGGCAGGGGGGTTGGAACTTAATGATCTTAAGGTCTTTCCAACCCTAACTATTCTATGATTCTATGAATACTTGGGAATGGTACTAACAAGTACCCTTGCTCAGGAGTTCTCACAATGACTGTATCCTCTTGCAGTTAGACACTCATACTGGATTTGCAACAGGAAACCCAAATCAAGAAAAAAATCTGGGGGCTTATAGTTGCTTTTTAACACTTCTGTCCTGTTTTAAAATGTCTCTGCAGTTCATTCATGTAAGTCTCTATTGCCATTTGTTGCCTTTATTCACATTTTTAATGAAAATTAATACTAATGGGATTTATTGCTGAGCAAGTGTGCAAAGTCACTATCCTTGAGGAGCTAAAACCTTCTCTGGCTACAGCTCTGTTGGAAAATAACTGTTATAGCTGAACCCAGGACACTTTGTCACAAGGGTTTTACACTTTCTGACTGCTTCAGCACCTAGATGGACGCACGTATGGGGCTATGCTTCAAAACCTTCTGCCTCCACGCAGAAGCTGTCAACACAATACCAACAAATAAGCATGATTTGTGAAGGTTGTTCCACTGACTATTCACTGGTTCATCAGGCAACAAACTGACCCCTCAGAGAGGATTCCCCTTCCATGCCTGTAAGAAAATCACATCCACGGATTCATCCTCTTCTCTCAGTATCACCATTCCCTTTCTGTTTTCTTCCTTCCTCTAAAAACATATTAAATATCTTTCTCCACCTTCCCCCTCTTCATCCCATTAAATTCAGATCACCAGACATTATTCCACACTTTTCACAAGCTCCTAACAATACTTCATTCACAACATTTCCATTAGCTCGTGTCTTAACAAATTGGTTCACATAGTCAAGATTATTTTTAATCAGGTGAACCAGGAAAGGAATATTTGGAAAAAATCAAGACTTTGTACTGCCTGTTCAGCAGCCGATTACTGTATATATGGCTTAATATTTATGTTCACCTATGCTGTGCAGGTTTATTGCTTCTTACGTGTACTATTACTGGTGAAATAGGAATACAAGACTTTGTTCCTTTTTACATAAAACATTGGAAACTCAGAGCCTAAATCAACGTGGAACTAAGAGAAATTATATTCCTACTTCATGTTCACACAGACTGGAAGGTAAAAAGAAATGGAATTAATGCCCTTAAAAACAAGGAGGTAGATGCTCAGTACCCAGAACACAACTCTGACTCATGTTAGTGCAGCGCTGCAGAAACACAACTGATGGGAGGGAACCAGGAGTGCCTTAAAAACATAATGAGGGAAAATTAACAGAGAAGGCAATAAAGGACACAGATATATACCCTGGAGAAAGGAAGGCAATGAAAAATTCATTTGCACCACTGTGACAATTACAAACCATGCCCAGGGAACAAACCAATGCAACATAACTTCTTAGTGTCACTAAATGCCACAATCCATTGGATACCACAGCATCGCAGCAAGCCAGAATGAAGTTTCTGAGAAGGTGCTGGATTTCAGCAGCAGAATTAAAGTTCCTATTTCCCCATTCCTTGATTTTTCATGAAGACAAAGCATTCCAACTTAATTCTGCATTTATTTACACTCAGGTTTGGGGACTTGATTTTGATTTTAAACAGCAGCCAAGTAATTGTAACCACCAACATCCTGAGATGAAACTTTTGCATCACACCTCTCTCTGTGATCTCCTGGCTTAGCTCAGCCTGATGGCTTTTCTCTAGAACTAATGATTTTTTCCCTCATATTTAACTCATTTCCTTCATGTCATATGTGCACAAAACTGTAAATGACTATTTTGAAATAAACTGCCTTACTTTTGCAATACATTTTGTTCCCACAGCCTCTCTTGAAACCACTAGGTGTACTCATCAAACAATGCATGTCTCAGCTAGAGCAAACATAACCATAGTCAGCCACATTTGATGAGTCTAATTAAAGTTTTCCAAATGGGATGTGCAAACTGATTATCTGCCCTACAGAGTTTCAGCAGGAGCAGAAGGTATTTAACTTTCCTGAAATTAGACTTACTTGATTGAATGTCCAAATTGTGCTGCAATTGTATTTTATTTAATTTTATTTTTTACAAGTTGGCTAGATTATTTTTAACTCTCTCTTCCTGTTCCACACACATATTTAAACAGAGTTCTTCTTTTCCTCAATAAAAAGATTAAAAATTAAAAAGATAGCTTGGCCCCTGTGTACCAAATCAAGTCCTACACTCACTGTCGAGAGAACTTGCCTTGTCATACTACATTTAGGCACAACCCTTTTCTTCCAAATTTTCAAGACCTGAATAAAAATGAGGAGCTATTATACAGCACAGAATAAAAAGAGATTGTTCTGGGTATTTTCTTAGAAATGACAATGTTTGATGCAAATCAGTGCATTTTAACAAACAAATTTGTTCTTCAGCTTCAGCATGTTTGATTTGACTCCACATAAGCTTCTGGACATACTTCAGATTAATCCCCTGTACTGTTTTGGTCACATCATTCCAGTGTATAATAAAGATTACAGTAAAGCTTCAGCAGAGTCTAAGAAGTCCCATGGCTCTTCCTAAGAAGGCCATGGCTCTCCCCAGAGAGCAGAACCCAGACCTAATTTCAGAAGGAACCAGGTAGGATTTACATTTCTCAATGTATATATGACAAATCTGTGCCCCTTGTTCCAGCAATGTTTTGTCCCAGTTGTGCAGAAGTATCCTTACTGCCAAGATATATAAGCAATCAAAAGGAAAGTTTAGCATTTGGGGTTTTTTTGTTTCTTTTCTAAACACATAGTATATATTCAACTCATTGCACATTTCTAATACATTAGGGGGAAGTTTTCTCTATTCTCTATTCTTTGTCTCAGAAGACAAAGAGAAAAGAAACTCCTTTTTTCCTGGAGTTTCTCAAGGAGAAACATTTCCTCTGCTAGGATAAGGACAGACATAGTTACTGTCTCAAGAGTGCTCCCACTTTGCATTACTGTAAAAGATAGCATCCCTTAAGAGAGGTAAGACTCCAGGCTATGAATTTGATGGTCTTTCAAAGCAGACGGCATCATGCCTCTGATCAACAGCTTGATTTCAGCTCCTTTTACCTAGATCATAGATTAAAAGAAAACCACAGCAAACCACTAGCTTATCAATGACAAATACACCAAACTACCACTACCTTTCTTAACTGTTAAGTTTCATAGCAGTCCTACCGTACACATTCCTGCCCTCAGGCTCAGATATATACCACACTACTTCCAGCCCCACATCTATTTTGCCTTTCAGAGGAAAGCACCAAATGAGGCAGAGTCAAATTTTTGTCCTTGTTTGATTGTAATGGTCTGAAACCTTTGAGTTCTCCATTTTCTTTACTATACACTTATGAAATACTTTTACAAGGCCAAACTGAAGCACAGTTCATAGGCTGTGGTAAATCTGATCTTGATTCCATCACTGAATTCTCAAAAATTAATTTTCTTATCTGTAAACCACAGAAATATGAATTAACCAAATTGCAGAGCATTTATCTTACATCAAGATGAGCTAGTGGTCTAAGCAACAACCTTTCTTCTTTTGCTACTAACACACACAGAGAAATATGTTGACCTGGTATTTAGAGCATTCTTTGCTTTCTACCTGCCAGTCACAGCATTCCTCGGAGACTCCATTTGTCATTATGATTGAAAAGTGATTTTAAAAATATATCTGGAAAAATGCCTATGCAAAATCCCCATCAATGCAATGAATCAATACACATGTCTATCACACAAAGGTAAAAATTCTACTTGTCTGCTATCACTCCATATTAATCAAGACTTTTTCAGGAGGCTGAATGAAGTAGTTTTCTTTAAAACTGGTTTTATACCTCCCTGGTAAGAAAGCTTTTACATGACAATGGATTAAAATACAGTGGGAAATGTTGTGTTTTATTAGGACTAGATGTTCAAAGTTATGATTATGCATAGGTTCCCAGGGGATAGTAGGAAGGGAATGTGAAGTACTTTCATTAACACGCTCCAACAACACATCTAGACATATGAAAGTGTCTGACAGTGCAGCTGTGCAGGCACATCACTATTGCATAGGTAAATTACACCAGCTAAAAATGCAGACCTCCAGGCACTTACCAAATTATACATGCAATACCCACCTCCTATATATTTGTATTTATGGACACATCTGCATATTATGCACTTTAAGAGAATCTTTCCCCTAAAGCTTTCTGTTAGATTTGCTGCCAGAAAGCTGCAACGTGGGTGCACTGCCACTACACGGATATGATCACTCCAACACCGATGATTTAATCAGAATCTCTAGGACAGGAAAGTACTTCTTGATCACCCAGGCCAACTTCTGCTCAAAGCAGCATCAGCCATAACAGGATACACAGGATTGTGTCCAGTGAAGTTTTGAGTATCTCCAAAGATCCCTTCAGCCTCTCTGGGACATCTGTTCCAGCACTGACCACACTTGGAGTAAAAAAGATTTTTCTTGTGTTTTAGTGGAAACTTGGTGAATTTCCTGTATTTCAGTTTGTGCCCACGCTTCTTCTGTCACAGGACAAGAATGAGAAGAGCCTGGCTCCATCTTCTTTGCACCCTCCCTTCAGGTCTTTATATACATTGATGAGATCCCCCTAAGCCTACTCTTCTCCAGGCTGAGCAGTCCCAGCTCTCTCAGCCTCTCCTTGTGTCAAATGCTCCAATCCTTTGATCATTTTTGCATCCCTTTGCAGGATGCCCAGGATATTTTCTACAAGCTGCTTGTTCACTCATGCAGGTCTCCTTCCACATGAGCTTGTTTTCCTTAGAATTATAGAATAGTTAGGGTTGGAAAGGACCTTAAGATCATCAAGTTCCAACCCCCCTGCCATGGGCAGGGACAAAATTCTTGTCAGAATGGACCACTCTTGAGCTTGGAGGTGATCCTTGGAATGTCAGCCAGCTATCCTGGAGACTGTAACCCATGGGTTATTAATGCCAGTTCTGGTCCAGACACACCTATCCCCCTGACCAAATCACCTAACACAGTGGCAGCAAAGACTGGCCTGCCACAAATGTTGTCTTAGAAAGAGGTAATGGAACTCAAGGTCCAGCCCCCTGGGGCCATCAGCACACTGCTAGAACAAAGTCATTTACCCTCAAGTGTCCTGAGCTGTTCTGAGAAAGCTGATGGTAAAGCTGATGTGAAACTTTACCCACAGATATCATGAAATTCACACAACAGTATACTTGAAGCCCAGATAACCTAAAATTAATCATGTATGATGTGGGGCTACCCATTAATGCCATAGATACCATAATTTCTGCATTGTTTGACACCCCCTGCACCTGAACTGTTAATTTTCACACTGGACACTGCACAACCTGGACTGATGGCTAGATTTGGTACAAAAACAGCTACACCACATCAGACAAGAAGCATACTGAGCCTGTAGTTTCTCTTTGGCAGTCAGCAGCAGATACTGAAAGAATGTGAGAATTTTCTGTGCTTGTCCTGGCTCTTCCTGAAAATATTCTTCCCACTTCCTGCAGTCAGCACCTCATGACCTCCCTATAACTGTTGCTGTTGAGAAGCAATGAATGATCACTTGCCTTCTCCAGCACTTTATTATTCCACAGATTTTTCTCATTACTTCCTTAGTCTCTTTACAAGCTGAATTCTTAATCTCGTTATTCTCATCTCAAGAAGCAGCTATTCAGTGCCCTAGGTCATTCCTGTTTCCCTTTTCTGCACCCTCTTTTTAGACAGAGCAGTACTCAAGACATGAGAGCAGCATATGTTTATACAGTGGCAAAAAGATGCTTCCTCTTCAGTTCTCAGCCTGCTTTTTTATTAATTTCTAACAGCTTATTTGCCTTTCTGACCACTGTGAAGCACAGAGTTGGTGTTTTAAGAAAGCTGTTCAGTATAATTGCTAGTAATTAGAGTCCATAATTGTCTAGGTACAGTGTGGATTTTTTCCCTCATGTGTATTACTTGGCATTTAGTGACCCAGAGTTTCATCAGTCAGTCAGCACTCCTCAGCTTTGCCCATGGTCTGGTGATCCTGACTGATTATATTTGGCTGTTCTTATGAAAATACCTTGCAAAGGGTTTCAAAGTTATAGTAGCTCTATTCTTGGTGACCTCTAGCACCATGGAACTAACCGACCATTCTCTTCAATAGCCAGATAACAAAAAGCCTCTTTACTATAGCCTCTGGCAGTTGTAATAGACCACCACATGGTTTGGGATCACCCAATACCCACAGCTGAACTGGAATTACAGGGAGCATGACTTAGCAAAAACCAGTCTGATATGGCCTGTCCTCATCACAATGTGGGAGGTTCCATGTGGGAGGTTCCATGTCAGCTCCATGGTCCCAGGCTGTATGCTCACTTGTGTCTTTTCACATAATCTGAGCCACCAGAAAGTTAAAGCTGAGTCAAATGGAAGAACTTTACTACTACTCCTTTGGTAGTGTGGCAGCAAATTATCTCCCAGATGTTTCCATACACCTTGTGTGTAGCTTAAATATACACTATACACATCTTCTCCTTTTTTTTTTACCTCTCAAGTATTCAATATTTTTAGAGCTCTGCAGACCTTCCTCAGTCTCAGACCACTTCATCTTGCTCTACAGATTCCCCAGGTACCTGCCCTGTTTAAGAAAGGATTTTCACAAGAGGCTCTGGGAATACAAGTTCAGCTACATTACAGGCAGACATTTCAAAACCAGGTGCATGCTCACAGACATCCATGTACATACACACATGCACGCAGCCATGTAACCACAGTGCTATATATGCGTAACTATATAGCAAGTGCTAAAACTGTCAGAATTTAAATATACATCTACATCCTTGTCTGCAGAGTTTTTCTGCCTTATGGAATGGAATTCTAAATGATCCAAACATGAAGGGAATATGTCCAAGATTTCTTTCACTTTCTATTGTTCCCCAATTAAGAAAATTCTATTGGTGGAGATGTTTTTCATGATCTTTTAGCAAAACACGATTTCATGGACTGCTGTTTATTTGAAAATCTGCTAAGGAAACCAGTAAGGAATTTCCCCTTAGAGCTATCACACAAAAAAAAATTATCTCCATATGGGGAATTTCATGCCTTTGTGAGCTTGTAAAAAAAGTACAACATTTACTCTTGTAATCCATAACATCTACCCTTGCCTTAATTTTTTGCCCAACTTTAAAATACTGGTTTTGACATTTTACCTCAAGGAAGTTTGCCAAAAGGGAACCAAAATGAGCTTAGGATTTACTGGGGAGGTGAAGGTTTATTGTGCTTCTCCCACTTTTAAAAAGTCCTATGCTGTAACACAGGCACTGAACACATATTCCAAATTCCATACATACTCAACAAGCTTATCCAAGACAATGCAAACCAGGTAGGCTGTTAAGCATAACTAACTCCCACAGGAAAACCTGGCAGCTTTGCACAGCTGAAATAAATTTAAGCCCTGGCTCTAAAATATTTTGGAGAGCTTTTCTTTCTCCATATGGACTCTCAGCACAGAAATTCTCCTGAGTTGATGTAAACTTCCAAGGCTGGATCCCTGAAATTTCGGCAAAGAGAATGAAAGCTGACAGCAAGAATTGTAATCCATGGTGAAAAGTAGCTCTGTGGGACAAATTTGGGGTACATATATACACGTATATCTATGTGAAAGATATATTCAGAGCAGAATTGGTGGCCATTGTCTGTGGTTTGTATTGAGTTGGTTGTGTACATCCAGAGCCCTAAAATCTATGCCTGTACCTAACCAGCCTTCTTCAGACAAATGTCTCTCAACATTTACTCCATATCCCTGAGCGTTCTGAAGCACTGGCTGTCTTTTGTAATGTATTTGTTTACTATTCAGTAAACCTCTTACACTGTTTTGCTGCAAAAACAACCAGAGCCCTCCTGGTTGTTTCATGGCTAACATGGTAAAAACAGCTCTTTTGAAGCATAGGAGACCTCACAATGTGACTGCAACCTGTATAAACACTGCTGGGAGTCTCTTGATTTTGTCCAAGGTAAAAATCCACCTGTTCATTAATCTACATTGTATTGGCTCTGAACACATCCTACAGTCAAATACAAAGCTGTGAAAATCTGGAGCCTTTAAGACTAGATTGATATTGCTGTCTCCTTTTGCACACATTCATTTCCCAGCACGCCATCTTCTGTGCTAACCCTTCTAGCTATTAAGGAGAAAGCATAGGGTGGAAAGCATTTTGTGTTTCACTGTCCTCCCAAATGATACATTATTCCTTCTTATTAAAACAGCACCTTTAAGTAACATGTTTGGTCAGAGAGCTTTGCAAAAATATTTGCTAGTATTGGGATGTATCTGTGCAATTAGTCTGTAACCTGAGACAAAACTCACAATCTTCAAATGGCAGGGCTCCTTTTCTCCTATGAAAAAATGTTAGCCTCCCAGTCAAGAGCTGGAGCATTTCAGATCTAAAGGGCTCCTATAAACACTTCTCAAGACCTTCAGTTCAGGTGCCAAGTGCTCCTACTCTCCTCTACCAACAGCATCCTCTGGTAAAATTATCTCTTCAGACACTCATGAACCTTACATGGCAATTGCCAAGGTGCTCCATGGGAAATGAAATCCTGCTGGTTACTTCTACGTCCAGAGAAGACCCCAGAGTGCCATAACCAAAAGGAAATATAAAATCACAGAATGGTTTGGGTTGGAAAGGACCTTAACATCATCCATTTCCGACACCCCTGCCATAGGCAGGGATGCCCCACACTAGACCATGTCAGCCATGGTTCTGTCCAACCTGGACTTGCACACTGCCAGGGATGGAGCACTTACCATTTCTTTGGGCAGCCTCTTCCAGTGCTTCACCACCCTCACAGTAAAACATTTCCTCCTTATATCTAACATAAACTTCCCTGTTATAGTTTAAACCCATTCCCCTCGTCCTGTCACTGCAGTCCTTAATGGAGAGTCCCTCCCCAGCATCCCTATAGGCCCCTTTCAGATACTGGAAGGCTGCTATGAGGTCTCCACGCAGCCTTCTCTACTCCAGGCTGAACAGCCCCAACCTTTTCAGCCTGTCTTCGTATGGGAGATGCTCCAATCCCTGCTCATCCTCGTGGCCCTCCTCTGGACTTGTTCCAACAGTNCTTCTCTACTCTGAACAGCCCCAACCTTTTCAGCCTGTCTTCGTATGGGAGATGCTCCAATCCCTGCTCATCCTCGTGGCCCTCCTCTGGACTTGTTCCAACAGTTCCATGTCCTTTTTATGTTGAGGAC